>OOFJ01108318.1:0-15424 GCA_900323375.1 Benthosema glaciale
TGTGTGTGTGTGTGTGTGTGCGTGCGTGTGTGCGTGCACATGTGGGTGGGTGGGTGTGTATGTGCGTGACTGCGTGGTACTACTGCTTTGCTCTGTGGTTCCCATGGTAACTGTATTAATTTTCGCTCTGCTTATTAAAGTCTTGTACAGACACTATTGCAAGCATAATATACCAGTATATTTTGTTGTACGGCCTGCCAAACATGACAGACTTTCTAATGAAAAGTACGGCTTAAAACCATGAAGGAAGTGTTGCCGAGCAACAACCTTTATATGGATATGGAAACAGAGCCTGAATTGAATTATGTCATTTTTGTGGTCAAGAATTCAGGGACTGACACAGAGAAACGTCTGAGTAGAGATTTGAAAAGCAGATGTTGATTATGTTCGTTCTTTTTTCTTTCTTTTTTCCTTTTTTTAAGAAAATAAATTAAAGAAGCAGTCACACTTTCAGAAAAGGTCAATATTGGTCTACCATTAAAACCAGTAATATGTGTGGTCTAAAAACATCACAATTTTTTGATCTGTGGTGGATAAGGTTGATGTAATTAAGGTTAGGAATGTTCTTTTATGCTTTTCCCATATTACATCAGTGCACCCAACTGGCAGAATCTTGTTTCCAAACACACCCTCATCTAATTTTACATTTATGTTCATGTTTTGCCCTGGAAATGTAATCGTGGTAGATACATGTTATGTGAGCGTTTTTCTTTTTTTTTATGCAATAATCTTCTCTCAGCTGTCTCTACTTTAGCATGCTGTTTAGTCCTCTATATTGTCTATAGGTTTTGGTTTTGGTAGGTATATCTATAATGTTTGTTGTTTTGATTAAATATGCAAAGACAACTGCTATATTCCTTACGTTCAGCTGTACTCATGATTAACAACACATGCGTTTGCGGCACAAGACTATTTTATGGTACATTACAGAGTCAGACACAACAAACAAACCAATTTGTCAGAGGAGCATGATCTAAGAAGTATCTGAATCAATGCATTGAATGTGATTACTGAAAACAACACATTGCTCAACAGGCCTGCAGCCTGTGAAGGAACACCATAAAAGGAGCTAATTTAACTTTGTACCACTACCAATTTAATACACTGCTTTTCAAAGAGTTTTACTTGGCATTAAAGAGTGGAATGAAATATATTTTTTACAGAATGTGAGTATATGAAGTGTTGTTACAGTTTGGTGTTAGTGTTGCATAGCCAAAATTAAAGCTCTTTTAACAGATCTGTGCCTTTCTTTCTCTCTTCTCGCACCTCTACTGTGCATTTTCAGCGAGGATGAGGATGAAGACCTACATTCCACAGATCCAGAGAGTAAAGACAAGAGCAAAGACAAGAAGTCTCTGTGCAAAGTCAAATGGTCTCGGGATGAGGTAAGCTTATGAGAGAGCCACTGGTTGGTCTTTTGTATAGTTGCTGTGAATTAGATTGAGCATACAGTATGTGTGTGCAGGGCAATGTTGTAGTACACTCTCAAAGGGAAAAACATGGAGCTCAAATTCCTAACGCAGTTGAAACACATTTATTGGACCAGCGTTGCCTTTGTCAAGGTCTCAAGGATTGCACCTCCCAAGTAAAATGCCTTGTTGAAGTCGTATTCATCACTGCTGTTACTGCTACATACAAGAAGGCTGTGAAATGTCTTCTCTAAAAGGGAAATGCGAGGGCGTTAACCTGAATGCAGATAAAGGAAGCTTCTCAGGAAGGTTGGTTCCTCAATGTCTGTCTGTCTCTCTCTGCCTGTTCTTAGGACGAAAAGCTGAAAAAGTCAGTGGAGCAGCATGGAACTGACTCCTGGAAACTGATAGCCAGCTATTTTCCAGTAAGGACTATGGAGCTACAGTTGTACTGTGTTTTCATGCCTCTAACTATGCAGATCTATAAATAGTAAATACCGGTAGTTAAACTAGCTAACTAACTGTGATAGCAATATCACAGAATTAACCAAATTAAAGTTACACTATTGCATTTTTTGCAAAAGATCTTTTCAAATAGTCAGTGTTATATTTGAATAATTGACAGTGTCTGTTCTGTGTTCTCATTGTAACAAACTGTGTATACTTGGTTGCTGTCCTGATTGTAGTCATGTTGATGTTTTCGAGGGGCAAAGCTAGCCGCTTCTATGCCCAGCTTTGTGTGTCTGTGTGTACACTCACTGTACAGTGTAACAAGGAAATTATGTGATTGGCTGAGCACAGAATGTGATGTATGATGATAAGAGGCAAGAACACCCCTCACTTCACACAAGTGTGATTTTTCTCTGTAACATAGTCTTTGCTGGTCTCATATGTTGCAGCTGCCAAGCCACGTAGAAAGCAAGATCATTGACATTATCCCTATTAAGAGTGTATTTGACAATGAGGTGAAGTCACATGGGTGTGGTGAATGGTATTTTACTCTCAGAAGGCTACAGGTGTGCTGTGGTTTGACAAGGTGTCGTTCATTCTGGCTCTCTCACTGTCACAGGGGAGGACAGATGGACAGTGTCAGCACCGCTGGCAGAAGGTGCTCAACCCGGAGCTGGTGAAAGGACCCTGGACAAAAGAGGAGGATCAGAAGGTAAGAGGATCTGGGCGTTCCCTGTCCTGGGATGGAGGGAGTAGAGTAGACGGGAAGGCAGAATGGAAACTGACGCAAAAAGGTAAACGATAGGGGAAGTATTAGGATGCTGCGGGGACTGGGGAGAGAGGATGGAGCCATTGGAGTCAAAAGAACACCGGGCGAACAAATGACACAATGTGCAATGTGTGTTTCCCCTCTGGACTAGCAGGGCTCTGCACATGCTCAAGCAAGGTTCCCGCCAACGGTTTCATTTGGGCCGTAGCTATGTAAATTAATCTCCAGTACCTCATGCCTAACTAACACAACTCAGACTTTCCAAGTTCTTTGGTTCGGAGCCCAGTGCGTTTCTGTGCCGACTGAATGTTGATTTCTGCTCGGGCAGCAGGAGGAACAATGCATTCCTTAAATGGAACAGTGCTCTGCAGGAATGTCAAGAATTACGTTTTGAGTCCACCAAGCTGTTGGCGTCACAACACGCAACAGCAACACAGACCTGTCTGTGATACCCCAGACTGTCAACGATGACATCACAGCATTTTTCTGCCGTGACATATAAAGAGCCAACGACTTCAGCAAGTCCTACAGTGGGATTCTAGTGGTTGGTTGACAGTAGCTCTGTAAGGCCTGTTATGAATGCATCCATGTAGGGCATTTCCGCAGATTCTCACATGTAAAAGGAGGAAAGAGATACCACAATAAATATGGCATATTTATCAATGGGGCTGTGTAAATACTTTCAGACAAATATGTAGATCTGACTAATATGTTTGCTATTTCCGTGCAAAGTTATATGATGAAGTATAAAATGGGGCTTAAATGGTTAATCACCACCACGCACATCACATTTGTGAATTGCTAAACATCCTGTTCCTGAAATATTTTCGCAGGTTATTGACCTTGTGCACAAGTACGGCCCCAAGCGCTGGTCCGTGATCGCAAAGCACCTCCAGGGACGGATCGGGAAGCAGTGCCGCGAGCGGTGGCACAACCACCTGAACCCGGAGGTGAAGAAGTCCTCGTGGACCCAGGAAGAGGACCACATCATCTACGAGGCCCACAAGCGGCTGGGAAACCGCTGGGCTGAGATCTCCAAGCTCCTGCCTGGAAGGTAGTGCAGCCTCATCATCATGCCCAGTCTCGATCTCGCACACATGGCTGCTTTCCCCCATTTAACGTTTGTACTGTATTGTACATCATATATTTTTTGTGTGTTAAAATTAAAATAAGGATAGTTATATTAAAGTTATATTAAAAAAAAGACATGCACACAAATATTAATTTTATTTAATTATGTATTTATTTGTTTGTTTGTTTATTTATGTATTTATTTATTTATTTATTCAAGTTATAAACCAAACAATATATAATATTTCTGCCACAAGAAATGCTGGGATATTTTCACACACACGCACGCACGCACACACGCACGCACACACATACAGTAGCTGAAGCTCACAACATGAATGTTGTTACAGTATAGCACCATAGTCCACTCTTTCAAGTCATTCACCAATAAAATATTGTAGGTTCTGATGAAAATTATAGTTGGCATCAGTCAGTGGCATCAAATGACAAAATTCCTGAATCAAATATTGGTGCGGTGGCCTGAGAGTGGCAGCGAGTATTCATTGACATGAACCACATTCTCCTCAACAGGACTGACAACTCCATCAAGAACCACTGGAACTCCACCATGAGAAGAAAGGTAGAACATGAGGGCTACCTCCAGGAGGGCTGCCGGAACTTCACCTCCTCCCACGGTCTGGTGAAGAGACGCCACCACAGACCCTGTCCTCCTCCACCGCTGGACAGCGTCCTGCACTGTGACCACAGTCCCCTGTCCATGTCAGCGCCCAACCAGGTGGGTCAACTGCTGTATACATACAGCATATCAGTAGTTCTCAAACGTCAACAACCCCCACATTGATGTTGTTTTGGCCGCGGACCGCCCACCGTACCCCATTTGAAAAGTTTTTGTGTAGATTATTTTTTTATCACATTTTCAAAAACAGCAAGTTCACAACACAACACATGTGTTGTGACTGAGTGGCGTTGTGAGTGTGTAGATCGGCCATTTTTTAATAGCCAAAAGCCAAAACATAATATGCATTATTTATTTCACACAGTCACCCTATTTCTGACAATATGTTATTAAACAAGTCCTTTAATTGCTTTTCTGATATTTGTCAAAAGTATGAGGTCTGCGTGTAGTTTTCCTCAGTTTATTGTTAGTTTGATGTTCTGTCCAGATGCAAGGATATCCTTATGACCCTCACAATGGACACTTGATGGACAGCCTCCCCGACACCTCCTGCTTTTTATCAGTGAGTGGGAATCTGTGTGTCTTCTTCTTGTTTACTTTTGTGTGTCTCTGTTTTCGCCTGCATGTGTGTCTGTACATAGATTGTTGAAAACAACTTGATGTCCTAACATAACAGAATACAACAATGTAGTAGAGCCCGACCGATTTTTTAGACCAATATTGATTTAGGAGGGGTAAAATCCACCATTTACAGCATTATAGCTGATATACAGTATGTAGTTGAAGTTTAAGAAATGTAGTTTGATATGTAGTTAAAGGAATAGACCTTTCTATGAGTACGGAGTTTGTACCGATAATAATTATAAATATGGGGGTAAATCTAAATGCACACTGCCCAATATAGTCATATAGTGAATATTGTCTGGCCGATGTATTGGTTGTGCTCTACTATGTAGTAAATCTTAGCGTTTCACCATTAAATCTCTGTTATATGTATTATTTGTCTTTTGATTTTCCTCTTCCTGTCCTTCTCTCGTCCCTCCTCCCCTCCAACGCGTGTTTCATTTCCAGCCGCCCTGCCTGGACGACCCAGACAGAGAGCAAAGAATTAAGGAGCTTGAGTTGCTGCTTATGTCAGCAGAGAATGAAGTCCGGCGCCAAGCACAGTGCAGAGGCCCATGTGTAAGAGCACACTCTGCAGTGTGTTAGAGTTAGCATACGTAGTGTGTGGTTTTCGAGAGCTGGCACATGAGAGTGTGCCGTAGTGCTCATTGGCGATGAATTCACACAGCGGCCATTGCTCCTATGTCAATAAAGGTATGATGATATAAGAGTAAAATGACCGCTGTGTGAACGCCGCCAATGTGTGTATGTGCCAGCAGCCTGATTTGCTAGTAGTTGTGCTGTAGTAACTAGCTTCCCATCTCATTACTCATTCAGATTGGCCTCAAGCGTTGCTTATCAGCTTCCTCCCCTCTCCTCCGCCCCTTCATACCACCACCACTCCAACCATTAACCTCTTACCATTCCCCACCAGCGCTCCCCCCCTGCCCCTCCTACGTGCCCAGCCCACGCTCACTCAACAGCGGTTTGTCGTGGAACCTTCAGCCACTCTCCACTCTTCCTGTTCTGTCTTTCCCAGCACCTTCTTCTTCTCCCATCTGACGCATTCATCATATCTAAATCCATCTCCGCTCCGCTTCTATGTTTGATATTGTGCCAACATCAGCTGCCTGTTACAGTATCACCATTGTGTGTCCCTGGGTTTTCTTTGAATGAAGTTTCTATTGAGACGATTTAATTAACCGCATTTGAGATGTAATCATCACTGGTCACAGAGGTGAGGCTAATTCGAGACTAACTCAAAACTCAAGACGCACTCCCTTCTCACACTATGTACTATGTAGTCATTACACCATTTTGTAGTGGTGTCTGAATGTACAGTTTTAGTGATAACTAGAAAATACCGTTCATGAGGGAACAGTGTGGGCTTGAATATCTTGCTACTCGAGGATGTATTGAGTTGACCCACATGATGTCAAAGCCCAGTAGCCAATGAAAAACGGGGCGGGAGTAACAATGGTTACTAATATAGTAAACCATACATATTTAACATCATGCATTGCACAGAAATAACAATGGCTATGTTTGTCTGGCATACAAAATGTGTTATTTCACAGATAAGTTCACTGCAAATTAAACAAGCCTTCATAAATCTTAGATAAAACTCATTGAAACTTCATTGGTATTCTTCATTTATACTGTACCTAGTTAATACCTCAACTAGAGCTGGGCAATATGACTTGAAATTGTAGTCAAAATGCTTATCAACCAAATAATTATTTTCACAATTTAGCACATTATACCTCTGTGCTTTATATATTAATTAAATTAATAAATTAATAAATTATAGGCATATCTGGCATTATAGAGAATTCAGCATATTGCCCAGCGCTAACCTCTACCTTTATAATCTAGAGATCTGTGGCCACAGCCTGCTGCAGTGTCTGACCTTCATGTTGTGTCCCTCCTGCCCCATCAGAGTATGGAGCAGTGCTCCGTGTGGTCAGACAGCCTTTCAGACGACACCCTGACAACCAGCAACAGCAGCCTGGAGGAGCAGGGGGAGGGGAGGCGCTCGAGGGGCCCCCCGATTCCCCAGGGGCCTCCGGGACAGCTCCACGTCTCCCCCAGCAAGTTCCTGGCGGTGGAGGCCGGCACCGTCCTGTCCACTTTACAGGCTATACCAGAGTTTGCTGAGACTATGGAGCTAATAGACTCGGTGAGTGTGTGCACTTTTGCCTATGCCTTGCCTGTTGAATAAGTCAGTTGCATAAGGTACACACTAAGGGATATAAATATGTTTTCAATGTAATGGGTCTCAGGACTCAGGGGTGGGCTTTTAGATGGGTCTCAGGGCCATTTTATGAGTCCCACTTCAACGATGTTAGAATAGGTCAGCTAGGTCAGGAGGTAACGGGTGCATGGCCAAAAAGGTTTGGGAACCACTGTCTGGGACTCACTTTAGCTAATGGGGGAGCTGAAATGTTGCCATAATGCTGAATTTGGAGTCAGATTTGTGATTTTTCATCACAAATACAAAAAACAAACAAAAAAAACATTCATTTTGTTTTTCTCATCACAAGACTGGCTTAGAGAAGTGTAAGGTGGGAGTGTTGAGGGTAAAAAAGAAACATTGAAACGTTTAAGCTTTAAAGTTAAGTCACAAATGAGTCAGGAGTTGGGACACATGCATTATATATATGCTAGTGTATGTCATCAGATGTGGAACATCAAGGGTGTGTTGTCCATTGTAGATCTGTCTGGCTCTGCAGGACCCAGTGGCGTGGAGCGACGTGGCCAGCTTCGAGCTATCAGAGGCTGCGACGCCCCCCAAGCACAGCCAACAGGAATACGCCGCCCTGCTGCAAGAACGGACGATGGAGGCGCTGGGATACGCGGTCAACAACACCCCATCCACCATCCCCGGCCCCAACGAGAAACACTGCGCGCCGTTTGGCCCGGGTATGAGGGGCGACCCTCTCACTCCCATCAGCACGTCCAATAAGCCACCTCAGCCGTCCACTGGGAGGAGGAAGAGAAGAGAGAGGGGGGGGCAGTCTCCCATGCGTGACAGGAACTATCCTTCCTTCTTAGAGAACGTCACCAACTCGCCCAAGAAAACGCCCATAAAGTCGATGCCTTTCTCCCCGTCTCAGGTAATAAATAAAAAAAAGTACAAAAGATTAAAAATAATAATCCGTTGTTAACCTTCACTATTATTTCAGTACATGGTGCTATGTTCACCATCGCAAGTAAAACTAAATCTGATTAGGCCTTCCACTACTACCAATGTGAGTCACATCCTGGTTGTTTTCTTCCAGGTGTTCAACGTATCAGGAGCAGAGCATCTAAGCTTGGAGCACCCAGCATTCACCTCAACACCTGTGTGTGGCCAGAAGTGTCTCCTAAACACGCCCCTTCAAAAAGAAACCACACCCAAGCAGCAGAAAGAGAATGCTGGGTAAGAGGGGAAAAAACAGAAGGACAAAATTGAATATTTTCTTATGGCTGCTTCCCCTTCTTAGTCTACTTCCTCCCGGGTGCTTCTCTGTTTGTTCCTACTAACAACACTACATGTTTAAGGCATTGGTTCTTGATGACCTAATACATAGCAGACTTTGTATTGTATTGATAGTTGTTTTATATCCTAGTGGTTCTTTAAGTGTGGTCTGTGGACACCTGGGGATTTCATTTGTACACTATCAGAGTTATGGGCGCTGTGGCCTGGGGGTGCTTTAAATAAAAGTCTGAGAACCACTGTTTTATAGCCTATACTGTATTATACTGTGTTATAAGTCATGTCTATGTTTAGGTCCAGGACGCCAAAATTCCGTAAGGCCGTAATGATGCCAACTCCCAGGACACCAACACCATTCAAAAATGCTCTGGCTGCTCAGGAGAAAATGCATGGGCCACTAAAGATGGAGGTAGGTGGTAAATGTATATTGTCTACTAGATGTTTGCAAATGAGACGTTCATAGGTTTAGTGTCTGCAGCATTCTTGAATTAATGTCTGTCTCGCTATGCAAGTGTCTATGGTAAAATATAATTAACAAGGATCTGTTGTTGAACGTGATCAGAGCTACAGTTTAAACTCTTAACAAAACCAAAGGCTGAAAGTCTGAAAAGTACATTGGTCATAAAGTCTCTCATTCAACACTGTCCCCAGCCACCTGTTCTTGCGTTTATATTTTGTTGTATTATTTCTGTCCTGCAGCCCCAGCCACTGGCATTTCTAGAGGAAGACATCCGTGAAGTTCTGAAGCGAGAGACTGGAGCCGATATCTTCAACAGAGCAGACATTCAGCACGAATTTAGGACATGGAAACATGATGTAAACAAAAAAAAAAAACTTTAAAATATTGTAATATTTGTCATTTGAGCACAGTAAGACATTTTACCACATGGGTGGTTTTATAATAATATCAGGTTTTGCGTGCCTCATTTCAGATGGATGGCCCAGCCAGGAAGGTGCGCAAGTCGCTGGTGCTTGACCCCGTGGGCAAAGACTGCCTCAACGTCCAGCTCTTCCAAGAGCACCTCAATGCAGAGGTAACTTCATGCTGAAGTCATCATTCATGTTATTAATACAATGCTGTACATGTGTAACTTTTAAAAGAAGACTATATATGTGCCTCAATCTTTTGCAAACATTCAGATTCTTGCTTTATTTCAGTCATATCCAATTGTGTACTGTGTATGTTGTCAAAGTCAATTGTGCCACCGGTGGAATACCATGTAATGATAGCAAAGCATCGGGTGCGACTGTGGCTCAGGAGATAGAGTAGGTCGTCCAGTGACCCGTTGGTCGGCGGTTCAAATCCCGGCTCCTGTCCACATGTCGAAGTGCCCTTGGGCAAGACACTGAACCCCAAATTGCTCCCGATGTGCTGGTTGGTACCTTGCATGGCTTCCGCTGCAATGTGTGTGTGAATGGGTGAATGTAGTGCACTATGAAAAAGTGCCTTGGATAAAGGCACTACACTACAGTATATAAAATGCACCATTTACCATACACACATATTGAGGTGGTACAGCCTCTAAGAATTCTAGAGAAGTGAAACCAGCTCATAAGCCACTAATCCTCTACAAAAAAACATTAAAGCTTTAGCTTTCTATTATGGTGCAAGATTTGCCGTGATAGAGTGATAGTCCGGGGGCCGACAGGCTTCTTTTGTTTAAAGTGGGAAATTTGGTATGTAGTCTTTTTTATTGGTCTAAAATATTGTCTATATACATACCTTCATGAATCTACTTGCTGACCGGCTGTTGGTATTGAGCAATTTCTTTTATAGAGGTTTCTTGTGATCCTCCCATTATAATCCTATGGCAGGCAAAAATGTCAAATTTCCTTTTGCTTTAAGTAGCATGTGACATGTCAAACTAGGGGGTTTTCATGATTGTGAATCCATTCCAAGCATTCATTTGGCACAAAAAACACTCCTTGGGCTAAAAACAGCCATAGAAGTCATAATTTAAATTTGATGATGTCATCACAAATGTGATGAGGTCAGCACATTTTGGGCAAGTAGCTATGGCTGTTTTTAGCCCAAGGAGTGTTTTTTGTGCAAAACTGGAATGGATTCACAATCATGAAAACCCCCTAGTTTGACATTTGACATTTCTGCCTGCCATAGGATTATAATGGGAGGATCATAAGAAACACCTATAAAACAAATTGCTCAATACCGACAATATTTTAGGCCAATAAAAAAGACTGCATACCAAAGTTCTCACCCGTACAGCTCGACTGCCGGACTATGAGCTTATCTTATCGTAAGGCCATTTAGCATCAAAGCATATTCAGTTAAACGCTGAGTACATTTATTGCAGAATTGCAGAACTACATAACTTGATTGATTCATTTCATTGTACATCCTTTGGTATAGGAGGCAGACGGAAATCTGCTGACGAGCTCTTTTCTGATGACCCCAATCCCTGAGCGAGAGGAGCACAGCCGCCCGCTGTCCTCTGGGAGCGAGGAGATGGTTCCCTTGCATCGTCTCCCCAGCCCCAGAGGGAAGAAGAGCCCCCCAGCCACCCACGGAACACCAACCCACAACCCATCAGTACAGGTGCACAGAGGAATGATCTTTGATGTAAACAACAGGCATGTAAAATGACTCAAAGATGAATACACATTATATTTAATATAGTATAATATAGTATGTGTTCACTGAGGTTTTTTTTTTGTTCCCAATATCTATCTAGTCCACTGAGATATTTTACCTCGCCGTTTTGATCAGAAATGTTGAAATGTGTTATCAATCCACTGCGGTGCACCTGGTGAACGCTTATAGCGACACAATTGTTAATGTTGGGGGAAGGGAAGCCAGGGCCGGGTGATCTTTGTCGCTGCGACTCTGCGAGGCTGGGTGGATTCTGTTAGCAGGGTGTTGAACAGGAGGGGTAGGTTTAGGCCAATGAGTAGGGTACAATAGCAGTGCCAACAAAAAAAGATGTGGTGAGGGTTAATGGGCATAACGACTAAATTGGGGCCATTCATCGCCGGGAACGATGCAAGTGTGCTATGTTGTCAGAGGGATGTTTACAAGACCGCACTGATCTTCATCAGTAACTCTCAATAACTGTCTCATCTGCAGGTGAAGAGTGAGTGGGAGACGGTGGTTTTTGGGAAGACGGAGGACCAGCTAATCATGACAGAGCAGGCCCGCCAATACCTCAACCCATACCCATCCGTGGGCTGTACGTCGAGGGCCCTTGTGCTCTGAAGTCAGCCACACACACTACACCTGTCCGACACGTTTGCCGTTGGTGGTGCTTTGTAATCCTCTCCACTTTTTCCGCTACAGCAGTGGTTCTCAAATCTTTTCATTTCAAGGACCCCTGTCTTCTTACGTCGTCCTCAGACCGTACGAGCCCCCCACAATCGGCGTCTCCAGTCATCCCGGTTCTCCCTACATCTGGCCAACTCCTTTGTGCTTTCAGCGTTTCAGCACCACCCATGATTACAGACCTGGAAGGGTCCATTTTAAGGAACCCTGAAGGTCCCCCTGGACGGCCAGACCCCACTTTGAGAGCCGCTGCTCTACAGACAATCTGTCGTAGGCAACCAAACACGACAATGTTATGTTTTCTTTTTTATATAACGCAGAAATGCACTGCCAAGGACATTTAAAAAAGGCATGGCTGCTGTTATGTTTTTTTTTCTTCTTTTTTGTGTTTCTAGGTCACTTATTCTATTCATACTGTAAGTGTTTTCTAGATGACCTGTCTTTTCTGATCAATACACGCAAGCTATTGCCCTGGCTACATAACATTTTCTTTTGTACAGAAAGAAAGGAAGAAGATAGATATTCTGCACTAGTCGACCATGTTAAAAACAGCCTGCCCATCCAGCAGGCTGTAGATTATAGACTGTTTATCACTAGCAGTGGCTGCTTCTTGAGTTTTATATTGTTAATATATTGTTGAAATGAGAGAAAAAAATGAAAAAGATTGAAACATTTTATGATGTAACGCTACTTGTGTATCTCCTCCAGCTTGTTTGAATGATCTGCCCTCTGTCGCTGTAGTCACATAAAACAAACATGTTCCTACAATAACGTTAGTTGAAGAATAGAACCCATATTCTTTTTTGCATTGAGGCCCGATATATATTGTTTGAAAAACAATGGGTTTTTAAAGTTCATCAATACATGATCAGGTTAACATTTCAATTGAAGGAAAGGGGAAGAATCAAAAAAAGAGCCTAAACTGCAGTTATGTGGGTTTTCCATGGCGGCAGCGTTATGTCGTGGAGAATGCTTATCCCTGGTGATATGAAGTGTGGGACGGGAATAGAAAGCGCTCAGTATTGCACTACTGAATTTGAGGCTGAGAAAGGAGCAGTGTTTTAAGGGCAAACTGGATAGCACTTGCGACACGTATCTTTTATAGCGCCCAAGTCCTTTCCATGGCCATAGTTTCCTCTGAGACATTGACTGAATGTATTTCATAGCATGGAATTTGCGAAAGAACCTCAGAACGGAAGGGTACGTTATCTCGTTATGTTCTTTTTTTTTCTTGTATTTATTGTTTGACAGCTACCTAAAGCTCAGATGTTATTAATATAAATCGGACGCCATCATTGAGAAGTTTACTTTTACCCGACGAGACAGCCTATAAAACCTTGGCTTTGCTTGCCCCCTTTTTAAGCAGCATCTTCAGTGTCTTCTTAGGGAAGGAATGGTCTGTTACGCTGTTATGGCCTAATTTATGCTCTGTCGTACGACAGTGTTAGAAAATAGCAGAGGTACAAACTCACAACACGTTGCGGATGTGACACGTGAGCATGTAGGCTGGCTATTTCGACACACGACACCAGTCAAATGAAGTGTGAATCTGGCTTTAGTCAGATGTTTCAGTGTGACAAAGGTTGGTACTGGCTATAATGCTTCAGTGTTGTACAACAAGCATTTGGTCAAGAAGGATTTACCATGAGCCCGAAGGCTGTAGAAGTTTTTATTTATTTAATGTCTACTAATTAATATATTTATTTCTTAAAAAGGAGAAACATTAAAAAAAGAAATTATTGAAGAATTATATTTTCATTTTCTCTGTCAAAATGGTATTTCTACCATTCAGTTCATTTTCTCCCAAGTTAGAAGTCAACATGCACTGCCACATCCATCCATTTTTTATTTTAATTTTATCATTACTGTCTTCTAATCAGACAATGACTCACTCTAGTAAATAACCATAATGTAGTCCTATCACTAATATTTCTTTTCTTATTCCTTTCGAATCAAAGTGTGTTCTTGTTCTCTTGGCTTTAGGTAGCAGGATTCCATCTCTGACCTCTAATCATAGACAATTTGCACTTTTTGCTCGTCCTTGTAAATGTTGGACTGTTCGTTTGTTTGTGCTGACGATATAGCTCTCATTTGTGTGTGTGTGTGTGTGTGTGTGTGTGTGTGTGTGTGTGTGTGTGTGTGTGTGTGTGTGTGTGTGTTTGTGTGTTTTGTTTGTTTTTTGTTTTTTTTGCCGTTAGATGAATGTCTCTTAACATGTAAGCATTGAGGATACTGACATTTATGATTAAGCTGCTTGATTTTTACAAAAAAGAAGAGAAAAAGGCAACAAAAAAGCGTACTCTAGCTACCACAGAAGGATGTTAGCTATAGGCCTAGAGAACAAAGCCTTGTATGAAATGTTTTATCGTGGTCGCTTTGTACACAAACACTGCTAACTCTGCATGCATTTAGGCTGTGTGATACTGTTAAAACAATGAATTAAACTGCTTTCATCATGTTAGCAGTTTTACGATACTGGTGTGATGAATTCCATTTCTGGATATCTTCTCAAAACAAATCTTCTCTGAAACAGTGTGTTTTTATGCTTTTCATGTTGTAATCAAGAGCAGTGAAGGTACAGTGATATTGACCTCACTGGATCCAGTTACCGTCACCTATAATCTGGATTTAGATGGGGGATTATCAGCATTAAGCATGGGAGTGTGAGAAAGAAGGGAATCTTGTCAGTGATCAAGTGGAAAGATCAGGCATGTATGCAAGAAGAGAGTATAGTGTCGCTGTCGGGTGGAAACCTTGTATGTCCAAAACTGTTACTTTAAAGGGAAAAGAACATGTTTTCCATTTACCGGTAATCAAATGTAGTTAATATTTAGTCTATAAGAACTTTCATTGGTTCAACACACAGCCAGACTGGGGTCCCTATTATGGGCAAAATAGTTTAAAACGAAAACAATTTTGCAAAATGTAAAGTTAACAAAAAACAATACGATAAATTGCAGATATACATACATGCTCACAACACATCACATTGTGACTTGTGAGTTTGTAGATGAGCTATTTTCACTACTTTTGTCATACAGCTAGGTATAAAATAGGACATAGGTTTCTGCTTGACAGTGAAAATATTTGACATGAATTACATCCTCATATAAGAACTTAATATTTGTATTTGATCATGGTGGCTGAGATGAGTCTAACAAGTGAATTTGTATTCTGTTTCTTGGTTTGACTTGTGTGTGTGTACATTCCATTTGTAGGTCCAAGTATGCAACAGTTGGCCATGTAAAGGTTTTGAGGGAATTAAGTGCATGTACAAAAAAGTAGCATTTGTCATACTACTGTATAGTTATGCATGAGCAATACACAAGATGCTGGACTTTTTTTATTGTTTACTAGACAAATCACAATTATGTATCGCCTACATTTCATTCTATACAGTTTTACAATAATGATCATAATCATGGTATATTAGAATTCCTGCCAACTGCCATTTTAACCATGTACTTACCGGTAATATGGAAAATAAATTTCTTTTTTTGTATAACATCTACAACGGTTCTGTTTTTGTTTTTTTATGTGTGGCTCTGTAGAAGATGTCTGAGCCATATTGTCATGGTCCCGGCCAGTGTCCTATGTGTGTACTGTATCTGTCTGTCTGTCTGTCTGTCTGTCTGTCTGTCTGTCTGTCTGTCTGTCTGTCTGTCTGTCTGTCTGTCTGTCTGTCTGTCTGTCTGTCTGTGTGTGTGTGTGTGTGTGTGTGTGTGTGTGG
>OOFJ01108333.1:0-10115 GCA_900323375.1 Benthosema glaciale
ATATATATTGTTTTTTGTTTTTTTTTATATATACATATATATATATACACACACATACATATATACATACATATATATATATATATATGCCCATACAAGCTCACAACACAGCTAAAAAGAAATAGGGCTTACGTGATTAAAACCAGGAAAAGACACCAATTATGCCACATCACATCCATCCATATACTAAAGCTTTCCATCGGGACAGGCGATCTACAAGCTCAACGTGCATCTGCCATCACTATGCGTTGTGAGCTTGAAGATCACCATATTCACAACAAGTCATCACATTTTGACCTTTGCTTTTATAATAATGACATGCCCAAAATAGGGATCAGTTATTACGTACCGGTAATTGATAATTTTATCGATATATCTTATAATATATTAAAATGATTTTTTTGTTTAACTGGTGCACCTCTTCACAATATAGCTGACAATGCTATAGGCTCAGTCAACCACAATCCTAGAGAGCAACATTATGCTGCTGAAGAACTACTATCATGAGCAGATGAACACCGAATTATACCCTCAGGCAGGTCGATGCGTGGAATCGAAAAGTATGTTTATTATTTCACAGCTCTAAAGCGATTCTGGCCAACCCAATGACACACAATCTCTCCTATGTTTTTGTAGAAAGTATACTTCAACATTTTCAGAATCTGATTTCTTGAAATAATTGTACTCAGAAAAACGTTTTCCCCCACCCCATAATTTCATATATGTCGGAACTATGTTACAGACAGAGTGTAGCTGTGAAGGATTACCCTCATTAGATGAGTCATGATCTTAACGATCTCCTCCATTGAGGGCCGCTGAGACGGATCTTTGGACCAACAGCGTGTCATTAGGCTCTCAATGGGCTTGGGCAGGTTCTTGATTAGGGGAGGACGTGTGCCTGAATATCAACACAAATAAGACACGTCCCATCACAGCACGGCAGTTACTTGCATGCAGACAAGGGATTGGAATATAACGGGATAGTTTGGCATCAACGTAAAGAGTAAGCAGACATTATTCTGTTGAGTAACAGCTAGTAAGCACCAGACCTACGGATGAAATGCAGCTATGGCTCTCTACACAGAACCCAAATTCAAGTGTACAGAGAATGAACGTTTATTATTGTACATTTTATTTGGGCTCCTTTCAAAATGCAACATTCAGTGTTTTTTTTATGTATAATACGTTAAACCATTTAGGCCTGACTCCGATTCTAACAAGGCCTTTTAAATCCTGACCTAAGGTTTCTGAAAAACTTCAAATATTTATATAGCAGCATCATTTTTTTTATTTTTTATACTGAACATACTGTACAGAACCCCAAAATGGGTTCCCGGCCTGAAGGGGCAACACACCACAATGGGTTCCTGTGTATTAAATTCATCAAGGCATTTAAAGACAAACAATAATATACAGTAATATGCAAAACATTATATATACGCATTACGGTACCTGTGATGAGATTACCGGTAAACCTTTTTTATAGGGGCCGGTTACAACTTGCAGTCACCTATAGGTGCTTTTTAGGGTGGTTTTTGAAGGAGAATACTGTTAAGGAGTCACTTCTGTATGACTGTTGGTATGGCATTCTACATTCTGGTGGCATAGCACTAGAACAAATTTGACCCAATTTTCTTTGGCCGAAACTGGGTTCAGTGAGATCAGTGGGGCTCCTGGTATGGTGTCTTTTACACTATTGAAGGACAACATCTGTTAATTTCATCTAGCTTTCTTTTATATGGATGATGAATGAAAATTGTTCGAAGAATACAATAATAATTGTGAATAGTTCAAATAACTGTGATTAAGTGATTATGTAATAATTGTAACAGGCTTGGGTAGATTCTTACTAGGTGGGCATGTATGTGCAAGACCAAGACCACTGATAACACGCACCCAATTGTGTGCTTTCACTTAAATTTGAACACTTATGGCATTACACCAAGACATTTACGTCAGTACAATTCTGTTAATTTATGCTAAATCGCAGGTTTCCTGAAGCTGGAAAGCGGTAATGTGTCAGCGAGACAGATTCAGCAGTGCCGCGTATTAGACTCCCTGCTCCCCAGATGTTCCCGGTGTCTCATTAGTATTCCATGCCATCCGTCTCCGTACAGAAAGAAACTGCAGGGAGTGCTACACAGGTGAACCTGCCTTTTAATTGCTCTTGTCTACCAGCCTCTCAACTAATTTACCCCACCAATAGGCAGGCAGGCAGGCATCAGAACCTTGGGTTGAGCGTGGTGAGTGACAGCCAAGCACACCTGCGTTGGCACATACCCTGTTGACAGCTACCAACAACCTTTCACAACTTGTCCACCCGTTTCTCAGACTCACCGTTGTGCACGGCCCACATGATACGGAAAGCCGGCCCTCCGATTTCATCAAAGGGCTTCCTGCGTGTGATCACCTCCCAGAGAATGATACCCCAGCTGAAGACGTCGCACTTCTCACTGTAGTTGCTGCCTGTAAGTAAAGAGGAGCAACACATAAGACACAGATTTATACTTCTAACCGGTGTCGCACAACGAAAGTAAGCAATTGACGACGACGCATCGATATGCGTTTTTGGAACGTGAAAATCTGCTATTTCAGTATGCTTCACAACACAAAGCTCAACCAAGTATAAATCAGGGGTTAGACTGTGTGTGTGTGTGTGGGTTGGGGGGCTTGGCATGATATGGCTGATTGACTGACAAAAGCAATAATTGATTGTGTTTGGAGATGAGTGCTGCTAAGTGCCTGTGAAAGCTCTGGAAGCTTTTTATCCTGCCCGCTCTCTTTCAGACGAGGAGGATGAAAATAAGGGAGCAATTTTAACACAAGTGCTGGCAACTTGCTTAATTACATTGCACGTTATTGCAGAATTGAAAAGCACCAGCACAAACAAACATGCACAAATAAACACATGGACATACAGACAGACCTATGTATGTTAAAGCTGCTGCAGTGGTGGGGGAGACTCTGATTTCACAGTGATACTAATTCGCTGTAAGGGGGTTCAATACGGGGGCAAATGAGTTGCTTAATTGCACAGGAGTCATGTAACTCCCCACCAAAAACAAGATAATGACTGCCTTAATTCATGCTTGCTCCTGACCTCCGTTGCCAAGAACATGTCTCATAATGTATAAATGCATTAGGCCAGTGGCTGAGTGAGAAGACTAGCGCTACACTCTAGTCTCTCGGGGGAAATAAAACCACAAGCCTCATTCCATTCATCTTTCTCAGTATGCTTGGGGGAAGAGTACCATCAATAAAAGCTGGTGACTATAGCTGGTTACAAATTAAGAATTAATATCTTAAAACTGTTAGCACAACGCAGCAGTTAAGGGCAAAAAGTGACAAAGCAAAGTTCAAGAAAAGCGAAGAGGAGAGAGCACCATTATCACCAGCGATGCGATAATAGAGGGCATGCACGTGACATCATCATCATACCCGAAGTTATGTGGGAACGGCAAAAAAATACTTTCTGGAATTCACAGCCCTATACATCCAAACAGAAAAGCCCTATTTGATTGTATTAACTGACGTTGAACGATATTAAACTCACTTTGGCACTAACTAATAATACTAATTGGTATTGTGACAATAATGTTGTATTGCGACTAGGTGATCCTATCGATCGGCCACTGATCGACCAATTTTGACTCCAAATGACTCGATCGGTGATCAGCAATTTACCATATCTGGAGAAACCAATCTTTTATGGTCAATCAGATATAGTTTTGCAGCTTTGTGACAGGCCTAAACATTCTCCCCTTCCTTGCCACCCACCCACCCACACGCACACACGAGAACAGTTTTGACATAGTTTTGGAAATTTTCAAATTTCCCCGTTACGCACAAGATCGGTATCTGTGGATCGTGAGAAAAAACTATCGGTGATCCGGACCAAAACGCCTCATCAGAGCAACTCTAATTGCGACGATAATATATATTTCAGTATAAAATAAGACTTACGAGATTCACACCAGAAAAAGGCAATACTTTTATGGTATATCACAATATCCAAAATCTTAGTCTCAAATCACAATTATCATATTGATTGATATATTGTAGAGCCCTTGGGGACAGGTAGGTGAAGCATTTAAAATAGTCAAGATGCCAGTCATACTTGCCTTCAAATACCTCTGGGGCCATCCATGCAGCACTTCCTTTGTTATTGGTCATGTGGGTCTGAATGTCGCACGCTGTTCCAAAGTCACATATCTTCAGCACAGTGCCACCTTGCACAAGCAGTAGGCTGCAACAAACAATACCACATTAAACAGAGTCTGAGTTAAAAAACACCAAAATATCTCAAGTGTGTTGAATGATTCGCAGAGCAGCCAGCCATCACAGTAGCTACAAGCACGCTGCAATGAATAGGCCACCTTTTCACATTAACCTTAGCAGGAAATGGAGGGGTCCTTGAAACGAAAACAGTAATCATTATTGCAATGTTTATTACTTATCATAATTTACAGATCGGTTTGGAATTTGTTTTGAAGATAATAAAGCCTTTAGACTATAACTCAGATTAAACAAAAACACTGGAATGCGAGCTAAAAATCTACAAGAAAGAAAACACAATATAACAAAAATACCAGCACAATGACCCAGAGCTGTCAAGTTGTCAGACTACATTGGCCCAGTTATTCCCAGAAACTCCATGAGAGTTCTCTAGGAAACGGACCAGCTGGTCATTCCCACAGAGTCAGCCAGGGGCTTTTCTTTCCACAAGAGTCCAATAAATAACCTCTGGAGCCTGAACTGCAGTAGACATCCATCAGTACCACTATGTAAAGCAGTCCTCACCTCTCGACAGGGGACACACATTAGTGGAACAGGAGGAACAAAAGACAAACCAACCAAGCTCTAGAGGCCAACAGCAAAACCTGCACAGTACTGTTCCCATCACTAACCAAATAAAAAAAGTATGTAATTTTCTGGACAATGCATGCAATTTATCTGTTGTATTTAATATATATATATATATATTTTTTTGATTGATGTTTTTCTGCAGGTGCAAGGTTTTCTTGGTGCTGCCATTAATGCTTTTCCATGCCACGACCAAATGGTTCTATGCATGGTGAGAAAAAGCTTGATTTATACTTTGCCTGCAAGTGTGTTTTAACCATGGGATCTTCGGCAACAGGCCAAAGCAGGTATTATATAAGGTATATATAAGCAATGATTCGATCTTGGCAGTTCAGCAGAACAAAATCAGACCCGTCTGAAGTGAGTGGTGCTGTACTGTACACAAGCCCTACTCCCTGGCCTGCCCTGTGTGTGTGTCTGTGTCTGTGCAACTAGTGGTGAACAAATGCTATAGCGCTATTTATGTGCTCTGACACAGGGACCCAGGTAGTAGGTACTAGGTACACAGGCAGGGACAGAGCCACAGACATAGCAGTCTATAGGAGAGGTTGCACAACTCAAAAAGTACCAATGATCTGAGAATGAACTGAAAAGGCTGCCACAAAAGCGTGTGAATATTTACTGCTGACATTTGGAACTACTCAAGACTATAAATCACGGTCTATACACTCAATACATGTACAGGTGAATAGCTTTGGGTCTTAGTAGACTGCTTTTGTGGGGGAAAACAGACTGCTGATCAATGCTGATGCTAAACTACCCATTACATAACCAAACAGATAATGCTAAGCCCATACAAACATCATTGAGCTTCACTCGTCATACTCAAGCATTATCCACAACTTGCAACAGAGAGGCATCAATGCATGTTTCATCTTGAGCAGAGGCCAAAATGTTAACCTGGACATCGTTTTCCCATCTTTTAGGCAACCTCTATTCAAATCTTTCAGTTGCCTACAATCTCAAGTTCAGTCTTATGTTGCATGGAAAAGTAGCTGTAAAGCTTGCACCAAATGTTTGCGATATGATCAGTCAATAGATCCTTTAGCTTTGTAAACAGATAATTTCAACTGAAACATGATGCATTTGACAATTTACTCTGTCTAAAATTGTCTTAATTCTCACCGAAGCATATCAATTATCAAATAAGGCTTTAAGGTCTGAGACAGGTCTGAGGTCACTCTCTCCATGGACTCCATACACACAAAGAAAAGTGGGATAAGATCTCACTCTGTCCATGTTCCTCCCTGGTCTACTGCCTGTGTAAATATCATTCACCCAATTACTTAGCAGATTTATGTACAATTGACTGCCGTGTCAAGCCCCAATGTCATTAGTCACCTTTTTTCTCAGAGATTTCCTACTCCTGAATCCAGATCTAAGGGGAACAAATGATAAAACAAAAACAGCATAACACAGCTCATGTGGCCTCAAAACTATCGTAAACTTTGACCAGCCTTTGAATATAGAATGTTCAAGACATTCTCAATGACACCGCCTGTTTAAATAAAGTCTAAAGCAATAATCTAAGTGCCACATTGACTTCAAGCTGGCAGTGAAACAAGTCAAGTGAACCACTTAAACCCTATATCCTTAGTTGACCGTGGTCCCGTAGTGTCTATCCTTGGGACTCTCCTTTTTGTCCCCTCTATACCACACCAAATCTCTTTGCCAAAAATAACCAATGTACTATTGCCATATTCTCATGCCGAGAATAGGGACGCTAGGGTTTAAGTGGTCAAAGGATGCAAGAAGAGGCACTATTTCAGCACAGTGAAACAGGGGAAAGGGGGGGGGGGGAAGAGACCAGTGAGTAGGTGCATACTTGGGAGGCTTGAGGTCCCTGTGAATGAGAGCCTTTGGTTTCATGCCATGGAGGTAGGCCACGCCCTGGGAGCACTGAAAACACCAGCTCATGGCATGGGAGGCAGTGTAATAGGGGAGGGGTTCAGCACCATGCAGCACTGTGGACAGAGAGAACACAATCACAAGTCACAACCAAAAACAAACACAAACCACAGACCCTTTAGCATTTGGTTAAACTGAAGTACAGAGGGAAAAAAATCACCTAGGGTTGAAACAATCAATTGTCTCAGTGATTAAAATCAAATAATAATCCAGAATGTTTTTTTTTAAAATATACATCAATCCGGGGTTTTTATAATTCACTAAATTGATCAGTCAGAATAACCATTTAAGCTGCTTTGTACGTTATTATACAATGATCTACAAGCTCGCAGCACGTCTGTGGCGCATTGTGAGCTTGTAGATCAGCCATTTTCTATATTTAGAAGTTTAGAATGACTGGGGGAAGGGGAACAAACAAAATAAATTATATGAATTAGTTTGATTCACTTTTAAACCCCTAAAATCCTCAGTGCAATCCATATGCAACTCTGAACTATACAAATGTACACTTGTACAGTCTGTCTTTTAGTGACATTGACATATGGATTAATTTAACACTGGGGACTCTACTGTTTTTGTAGCATGTTTCTGTAATACAGCCACAAAGAAACAAACCAAAATAACCCCAGCCACAAACGTGTATCAAATGCACGTGTATCAACAATAAAAAATAAAAAGATAGATGCCATGAAGGAAAAAAATAAATAAAATAAGAGTACATTTACACACAGGTCCCAGGGGTGATAATTATATTAGGCTCAGTGGTTCAGCAAATGAGACTCACCATTATACAATGACCCCCCTTCAGCATATTCCATCACCAGGCAGACCTTAGGGCAGAAACAGATAGTCTCATCATAACACTGCCTTCATAAAAGGCAAGGTTTTTTACTTTCCACAAAGTGCTAGTTGATGAATCAATATTCCAAAAATCTGTTATGTTCCTCAAATTATCAAGATGAATAATATTCATGCTTAGCCATGCAGCCCTACAACAATGTGCAAGGATATCTTGCAGAGAGTGAACATTTAACTTACTGTCATAATATGTGTTTGTTTAGCCTAACAGATGCATGATCAACTTACTGGATTATGGCAAGAGCCATATAACTTCACAATGTTGGGATGGCTCACTCGTGAAAGTTGCCGAAGCTAAGGACAAATAGATAAGGTTAAGATGTATTTGCTTTATCTGCACAAGACTAGCATCAATGCAATACTACTTAATTATTTCAATACAATTTATTACAAAAAATGTTATCGGTGCATTGCTGAAGCAAGTACAACATGACAATAATGGTAATCATTACAACAGGAACTGGTGGAATGCTAAGGACAACAACAATACCTCAACAATAAAGGCTTTTCTTTCTGATTCACTCTCAATGGTCTTGATTGCAACATCTTTGCCTTTCCATTTGGCTTTGCAAACAACACCAAAAGCGCCTCTTCCCACCACCTGAAAACGAAGGGAGAAAAAAAGAGCTGTCAAACACAAATACATTACACATTGACATACATTAATTTACTAATTCAGTTGTATATAATGCTGCAAGTAAAAAGCTATTGGGGGCGTGATATGTTACAACTAACTTACCTCCTCGACTTCAATATCCACATACTCAATCTCTTCAAAGGGGTAACCAGGAGGAGTCTCTCTCTCGTGCATGTCTGCGGATGGTAACCCTAGAGACATTACCAGCTAAAAGCCAGTAACTACTGAAATAAATAAGACGAAATGTAAGTGAGTGTGTCTCTCATACACACATATATATATATATATATATATACATACATATATACCGTCCCCTTACCCCTACCTACCTACAGTGGGACGACTGTCAAGTTGATTGATCCACGAGTTCAGCAAAAATGTCGTATTTTATGCTAAAACACGTCATTTGCAACGAACTATGTCGCCAAACAAGTGAGGTTATCGTCAACTTGTAAAAACCCTGTAAACGCCCGTGTGTCACCACTTAATTTAGTCGCAAAGGGTCTCCCAGCTGTGTTTTTGTCGCGACAAGAAGCTGTCAAAGCAGCCACACAAACTACACAGCTGATACGCTACGTGCTAATCTTGTAGCTAATCAGCTAGCCGACGCCACTGTCACGCGTATATCCGTCCGGACAGAGTAGATCTGCAAGCTCACAGCGCACGGCGGCCTGGCCCCGCCTTGAGCTTGCAGATCGGGTATTTTTTTGGGGGGGCGATACCGTCGTACGACGAAACATAAACCCGGTGTCAGAAAGGAAAGCAACATACCTGATACTACAACAAGTTGTCTTGCGACAGTTCCCCCCCACAAGTATATAATAAATAACGTTATTGTTGACACAGACCGGCCCTTCACGACACGCTCTCAAATACCCGTCATAGCAGAATCACAAACAAAAAAAAGAAAAACACAACTTACTCGAGGCCTGTGGCGTTTGTAGTGGAGCTGCTAGCCTGCTAGCCTGGATGCTAACGTTAGATAGCTGAGAGCAATTAGCCTCATCAATCCAAGCCCGTCGTGAGTTGACTGTTGTTGAGCAGCGCTGCCTGTTGGCTCTCTGGACATGGAGGGTATGTCTACTGTTCACTGTGTTCAAGTACGGGAAACGGCAGAGTCATGTCCATTTTCCAACGGAGTCCCTGGTTTCCAACAGTTTGACAGCCAGACATAACTTTGTTCCACTAGCCTAGCTACTAGCTTGACTAGGTGTGTATTTTTTGCTCTCCGTAGCACTGGCAGGCAGCAGCTCCTTTCAGGAAGTGTGTATGGTGCTCACTGAAGTCCAGTCCCTCCCTCCTCCATTCATAACCCTACGAGGGATGTCTGGGATAAGGCTCTGGTCTGGGATTAATGCGCGCTACGGTTTGCCTATCCGTTCTGTTGCGGATACGGAAACGTCTTTTATTGTGTATGCGTGGGAATCGGTAGATTCGGTAGACCGAGTTTGAGAATAGAAGCAGGCGTGACGCGAGGTTAACCTTACTACCCCCCAGGGGGTGCGCGACCATGTTTGGTGTGTGGGGAATCAATAGCCGTTTTCCAAAGTCCTAGCTATACCCGGCCTATAGACTATACCCTCACTGACTTATGTGACGGCAACACGGAAAGTGTTTGAGGGTGCATCCCCCTAGTGGTGAGCAAAAGAACAGAACGCTATGCACTGTGGGTAATTCCTTTGCCAAAGGCTTAGAGTATATATTGAAGGCCAAAGGCAGCAAAGGTATGGACTTAGGGAAAGTCAACAAAAAGGGGCGGTCCCGCTCCCTCACTGACTTTACCGATTTCAATTGGAACCACACTCATGCCCTTAAGTCCCAGCGTGAGCGCGCACGTTGACTTCCCATA
>OOFJ01108336.1:4760-12260 GCA_900323375.1 Benthosema glaciale
CCCCCCCCCCGCTGGGAATCAAACCACAAACCTTCTAGCTGTGAGGCAACAGCGCATCACATTTTCTTCTAACTAAGGCATAGATAGCACTTACTTTACACCCTACCCTTTAGCTGTGGTTGCTGCTCCTGTGTGAAACATCTTTACTGTGCACTGTTGTGTTGTACTGTGTTGTATGAGCGCAGTGAAGTGGATCGAGGTAAAGCACTGGTTTGTTGTATACATGGACTGTCCTGCTTGATTTATAGTCATTATAGTCACTTTGGAAAGTTACCAAGATAATTCATTATCGATTGTCGTTCTTCTGCTCATACAGTAAGTATACCGTACAGTACATCCACAGAATGGTGTTTAGAATTCCTGCGTTTTAGCTTCAGCAAATACACTGCGTGCGCACACGCACACACGCACACACACGCACGCACACACACACACGCTCCCCCATGCAACCCAGACTCATTAAAAGAATTATCTTCGACATCTCTCTCACCACTCCTGCAGGGCCAGCCGGTCCTGGGGGTCCAGCCGGTCCAGCGGGACCCTGTTATGGAAGAGGAAAAAATAACACAGACACACCAATTATTATACATCCTTCCGTACGGAGAAAAAAAAACTCAACGTGATATCGACCAGGCTAGCGTTGTGACACAGACTGAGAGGAGAGAGAGCGGTGAGAAGGTCGAAGGTGGTGAACTCACAACATGTCCGGAGGGTCCGGGCCTTCCCTGAGGTCCTGGGGAGCCGGGGTCGCCCTGCATGGGCGGGAGAGAGGTCAACGGGTTAGAGAGAACTGACCTCAGAGATGGGTCTGCTGGGTATTTTTACTGACCTCAGAGATGGGTCTGCTGGGTATTTTCTGATGTAACGTGTGAAGCGTGTCTGGATGTACTAATACTACTTTAGATGATGTATACGATCATCACCAAAAACTCACCTCCAGTCCTGCTCTGCCTGCTGGGCCTGGAGGACCTACAGGTCCCAGGTCACCCTGGGGGGGGGACGAATAATGAAAACAAGTAAGGATATGGGAATAATGAAAAGATGATGGACGACCGAGATTAGATTAGACGAAGATATTGACTCCTGCAATGTAATAGGTTTCATCCTTGTCTTATTATAACAACATGCAAGGGGGAGATCTTAGTTCCAAAATATCCTCTCCATTATTGCTCCCTTGCTTGCGTTTTATTTAGCCTTGGCCTTGAAAAATGGAGCAAGAGCACAGATAATGTCAGCGAATGAAAACAGGAGAGAGGAATTAGATCGATGGCAAGACAGACACATACAAACGTTGGCGTTAGGGAAAGTGCCATCGGCTGTCTCCCTAGCACTAGCTTAAACAATATGGAGATATTATTGACTGGCCAATACACAAAACAGTATAACAGCAATAGCATTCTGAAAGTTGAGTTATTTTTTCTTTTCTTTTTCACAAACCAACGTATACAGTATGTTGCAATTATGTGTGTTTATCTGCACACCCAGATACACACGTAGACAGACAGACAGAGAGAGAGAGAGAGACAGACTCTCTCTCCCAGTCTCTGAACAGAGGCCCTCATTCATAGCCCCCTCTGCAAGCAGCGGACGTGGTCTGCTAACCTTTTGTCCAGGGAAGCCGACATGGCCCTTCAGCCCTTTGAATCCCTGTGGAAGTAGACCAAAGAGAATAACATTGGCACTCTGTCAGAATCCACAAAGTACACAGACCGCCAAAAGAGCTGACACATGCGTCTTTGAAATCTCACATTTTGATTGGAACACCTGCTCTCGGGGAGACTGCACAGCACGATACACAGAGAAAAGCCAGATACAGCTATAGCGCGGGGACTCGGGGGGGAGGGAGACGAATCGATTTATTTCTTCCTTGAAACGAGAGAGTCTGGTGGTGTGAATATCACTCACTATATGTGTGCTGCATGAGAGAGACGGGATGGAGATGCGGGGAAAATGATACTAAAAATACTAAGTTGGAGCCTTGAATCGTGAATGACTTTCAAATGAGGTCAGATTACTAGCGATGCAACGGTGGCAACACTGCTCAAGTCATAAGTACTGTACCATAGAGTTCTTCACGGGTCCCTGGAATGCGGGGAAAAAAAGGAACAGGACCTGAGACCGGACCGGATCCGTGTTTTACCATAATCACTCAGACCCGTGTCGTTTCCGGTTCCATTATCTCGGACCTCTGGTCTGTTGTTCTCATTATGTATGAATACCCGTGTGGATCCGAGGTGACCTCTGCCCAGCGCTGATTGTTTAAGAAAAGCATGAAGTGCTACGATGATTACGCTGACCTGGGATCAGATTGCTGCAGCGCAAACAGTTCAGTGAGAGTCGGAGGGCACAGACTCAAGAGTGCATCGAAACACACTTGTGGAATTACAATTTGCATGCAACGTGGTGTGTGCAATCATGGATTCCTTAATTAAAATATGGAATTTTTGTTCATAAAATAATAGATCGGGCCTGGAATATCAAATCGTAAGTAAGAACAAATCGGGTCTCGGGCACATCTTTAAAAAAAGAACGCCAGATCCACTCTCCGTCTCTGTCGTCTAATGCACATTATACAGTAGGTACTTTAGCACTTGTACTTTGTTCTTCTGCCCCCCAGGGCTCTGTTCCCTGGCCCATTATCTTTTCCCCAAATATACAAAATATCTTCGCAGAAATTAGCCATTGTACACAATGTCCTTAACACAACACAATGTGAGCTTGTTTGAGCGGTTAATGGTGAGAGGGAAATGTGGTTACTGTACTGTAAAGGAAATTGTTAATTAAGAGACAACTCCACTCAGTGGTATGAGTTCAAAATGTAAATAGCACGCACTGACGATCAAAAACAATATTATTATGCGTGTTTCTCCAAACACAAGTTCTATCTAACTAAATATTGTAAATTAAACATATTTAGTCAAACATGATGATTTGCATAGTAGTTTGTGGCGCAGAGACTTGCTTTGTACTCGTGTTAAGTCTGATTTCACATAGCAATTTAATTTGCACTATCCCTACTGGACTATCCTCCACAACCATACAAAGGGAGTGAAAAAGAATTATGGCAGTGGCAATTATGGAAGTTGAGTTCTATTTAGCTTAATTTCTCATGTGAATTGACTTCATTTGACGATTCTAAAATAGAAGTACAATAATTGAGAAAAGCTAAATTTTGTTCAATAATGTTTCTATGACATCCCTCTGCCGTTGGAAGACTATTAGATATGAGGCTGATATTACTCTGATATTACTCAAATTCAACAATTCCAATTAAAAGGTCAGAATGGGTCATGTGCTTGACATGTCACTTGACAAACATGATAATATGACGGGCAAAGACACCGGTTGCTGCATAATATGCCGAGTTCTTAAGCCTATTGTAGTTCATGCTGTCACATTCTATCGTACAGTATCGACTAATGCAACATTATTGGAAAAGAGACAGCCAAACGGGCCATTCCCGGGTCAAAGGTCATATACTCACAGGGATTCCTCTGGGTCCTGCTGGCCCTGGAGGGCCCATATCTCCCTGGCAGAGACAACAACAAAACAGACATTTCACAACACAAAAAGCAGTGTACTGTGTCCGTCGACTGTCCGCTGCAAAGCACCAGTTCAACTCAACTTGACTAGCTTTGTTATCCACTGCATACAGTATACATTATCATTATCATTAATGCTAATGCTTTCCTGTACAGTTCAACACCACCTGTAGGGGAGTTAAACTAGTGACAATTATCCCGAACAATCAGTTGTTATTGTGTATCCTTGACAACTTTTGGTATCAGCAGAGCTCTTTTGTAAACTTGACAGAGGCGATACAAAATAAAATTAAATAAAATTAAATAAAATTAAATAAAAACGAAACTAAAAGGTTGGTTCTATGCAGAAAAGCGCTGCATGTGTGATTGCTAGTGTTTGTGTGTCCCTGCAGTGCGTATGTGTGCGTGTGTTTGAATGTGTGCGATACGACGTGTGCAGCACATGCATGTGTGTTTGAATGGGTGTGATACGACGTGTGCAGCACGTGCACGTGTGTTTGAATGTGCGTGAAAACGTCGTTTTACCGGCTTCCCCGGTTTCCCATCCTTTCCGTCCAGTCCTTCGATTCCTGGAGGCCCCTGTCATGTCACGCAGCAAACACAGAGGGGACGAAGATGAGAACGAACATCCCGGCACACAGTACATCATCATCATCATCATCATCATCACAGACTCTGAGCGGAACTATAACTGTGTCGTGCATACCATCATTCCTGGGGAGCCGGCACCACCTGGAGGTCCGCTCGGTCCCCGAGGACCCACGGCTCCATCGTTACCCTGAGAAGGAGACAGAAGACACGGAGACAGACACAGACACGCAGAAAGTAGGGTGTGACACACTCGACGATACAGTGTATACTTGAAACGAATCTTTGATCGATGTGATTCTATTTTGGCTTCAACAAATGAAAATATATCCACCAAAGCCCTATTTTCAAACATCATTCATAACTCCCTCCCCGTATCCATTATTTATAGCAGCAAAAATATTTTTGTAATTTGAAAAAATCTGTTTTTCATAAAGATGATTCTTAGAATCGGCCTAAATGGCTTAAACATTTTCTCCTATTTTGACATTCCCAGAATAGGCTAGTCAGTGTTAATGTGGTTAAATGAGTTTTGCTCTTACCTTTTCTGCCTTGGGCCCGGGGGGTCCCTCTCGTCCACTTTTTCCTGGAGCACCAGGTGGGCCCTGAGTACAGACAGACAAGACACAGACCACAGTGCAAAACCTTTACAGCACCCGTTTCTCAAACCGTAATCTGTGCCAGATTTTACAAAAATATATGGTATACAACCTTGACATTTTAATTTGAATGCACATTAATGCATCCTCGGGTACAGTGTTTGTGCTGTTTTCTCCACTGTGAGCACTTTTACTTTCTCATGCTTTTTTATTGGAATTGCAGCTGATAATCATTATTGTTCAATGACAAGTGACACTGGCTATGCATTTTATCTGTTGTGTTATTTGTGCTCTGTATTGTTGATGCTTCTTGTTTTTTCTTTTTGCTTTGTATTGCTATCAATCAATCAATCAATCAATCAACCAGTATTAAAATTAACATGCTCTGAAAACGTCATTTTGAGGGCTTTCCAGATTGGAGATGGTATCCAGAAAGCCACTGTGCTAACGGACAACTCACCTGTGGTCCTTGGAATCCCGGCTGTCCTGGATGTCCCTGGAGAGAGAGAGAGAGAGAGAGAGAGAGAGAGAGAGAGAGAGAGAGAGAGAGAGAGAGAGAGAGAGAGAGAGAGAGAGAGAGAGAGAGAGAGAGAGAGAGAGAGTGGAGAAAGTTACGGTGGCTGCTTCAGTGCCTCTGCATGTTCTGAGGACAGAATACAATTACTTCCGCTCACCTGATCTCCTTTGGGTCCCGCAGCTCCCGCTGGGCCTGCGTCTCCTTTAGCGCCCTATAGGCAATGACAGCCGTTAGCCATGGCAGCGCATAAGGTTATTGGAGAACGAGCGTATTATGCTAACTAGGTCGAGCCGTATAGCAAGAACGATGAAGCGAGAATATAGATACTGACCGCTAGGCCGGCTGGTCCCTGGTACCCCGCGCTGCCAGGTGGACCCTGCGGTAGGAGAGGAAAGGTTAGCCTATATAGGAAGACGTGTGATGTAGATAGATTGTAACCTTGAGGTTTTGGTGTCTATCCATCTGTCCGTCCGTCCGTCCGTCCGTCCGTCAGTCAGTCAGTCAGTCCGTCCGTCCGTCCGTCCGTCCATCCATCCATCCATCCAAATACATGTTTGACATTTGGTGTAAGTTTTTAACAAAAAGGAAAGAAAATAAAGAAATTTAAACCTAAAAAAGAGGTCAAAGCAGTGTGTGTGTGTGTGTGTGTGTGTGTGTGTGTGTGTGAGAAATAAATCTTTCAGACATGTATTTCACACATACACACATTGACACTTCTAACTTTCACCTATAATGACATGCCCAAAAACATGGATGCCAATATGGGTACAACGGCGGTAGGTAGGTAGGTAGGTGGGCTCACCGATTCGCCCTTGGCCCCGGCGCCTCCTGGGCTCCCCCGCTCGCCTTTCATTCCCTGGCAGATACAAGTGGCCAGTTAATCCATGATGTCTGTCCGTCCGTCCATCACTACATCCAGCTTCCAAACCATCCATCCATTAACACTCATAGGCAGTGGTGGAACTAACTAGAAGTATATTTACTCCCTGTACTTACGTAACATTTTGAGGTATTTTTTTTACTTTACTGGAGTATTTCCAATTTCCAGCACAGTTTGTACTTCTACTCCTACATCATCTCGGATCCACATATTGCACTTTGTACACCAACACATTTATTTGAAAACGTTAATAGTTACTTTGCAGATTTGGATTATATTTACAAAACGTACGTTACCCACTTAATTTCAGGCCTTTTGAAAATAGCCGATCTGCCAGCTCACTTGTGACCTTGTAGATCTGCGTGGCAAGTACATTTTGATGCCAACAATTTTGTTCTTGTACTCGAGTACATTTTGAATTCCGGACTTTTACTTAGAGTACTCCATATTAGAGTATTTCTATATTGCAGTATTGACACTTTTACTTAAGTAAAAAATCAAAGTCCTTTTTTCCACCACTGCTGTTCAGCATGTTGTCACATCAGCTGTGTGTGTGCGTGCATGCGTGCGTGTGTGCGTGGCGTGGCATGGCGTGCATGTGTGTTGGGGAGGTGGGGACGACAACTTACATGAAGTCCTGGGGGTCCTGGGAGTCCTGGATATCCGGAGGTCCCCGAAGCCCCCTGAGGTACAGTGAAAGTGTACAGTGTCGTGTCAATCAAAACAGGAGGAAACCAAATTTGTATTCCACGTGTTCCCGCGTATACGACGTACGTACATCCACTTTTCCACAAGGTACACGGGATTGAATGAGCCCCTATATACACTGTACCTGTTCCCCCTTCATTCCAGGCAGACCGCCTGACCCTCTCTCGCCCTGCTGGCCCTGCGAGGATGAGGGGAGAGCGAGGAATGATTAGGGAATGATTGGATGGTGAGGAGAGGAAAGGAGAGAGAGGAGAGAACGAAGGAGAGGCAAGGGGAGAAGCATGAGGCAGGGACAAATCATATATAGTCAAAACCAGTATAAATACTCTAGAGCAGTGGTTTTCATCCCTTTTCCCTATCAAGGCCCATTAGTTATTCTGCATTTGAGCCACGGACCACCATTTGATCAGATTTAGCCTCTCTTAGACCCCAAAGACTAAGCATATTTTGTTGTTTTGTTGACCCAGGAGGGTTCCATTTGGTTTCATTTTACACTCTGGTTGGTTTACCAACTCATCATTTAGCTGGGGACCACCTGGAACCCCCCTCAAGGACCAACTGGTTGGTTTACCAACTCATCATTTAGCTGGGGACCACCTGGAACCCCCCTCAAGGACCAACTGGTTGGTTTACCAACTCATCATTTAGCTGGGGACCACCTGGAAC
>OOFJ01108337.1:0-10396 GCA_900323375.1 Benthosema glaciale
GAGTTGGTCTTGTTTTGGTCTTTACCATTGAAGATTTACAAAGACATGTTTAATGGTTTGTGTATGTTCATGGCAGATGTTCAGTACAGTATTATGGATAGTAGGGTGTCGGCCAGCAAAGCATGTTTGCTACTACGTGGCTTATATCTAACCTATAATGTTTTCAGATACTTATAGGCGAATATGGGAAGTCAGAGAGTCTCGAAGCTCAGTTACTGTAGCTACAACCAACTGGACCAAAATGGTTTGAACCCATTCAGATTCAGATTCCACTGCTGCTCGCAGTGGGGCTCTATACTTATAGCCTATACCACTTGTTATACCACTTGTCTTGACATTTAATACACGTGGTTAGAATTACAAATACAGTAGTTGTCATTGTTACCAAATGATGAAACTATTCTTTCCACACATGTAAAAATTACCTCAACCCTATAACACTGATTTGCGCTCAGACGTTGCTGTGCACATAGTCTGAATGTAAACAATAGCTTTAAGGTTTATAATCACCCTGTTTGAGATGGAAAGCACTGAAAAATGCACGCACGCACGCACGCACGCACGCACACAGAGATTAAGCCAGGTCTATACCAAGACATCTCTTTCTAAGGAGATCTCATTTGAAAGGAGCTTTTTCTTTTTTGGGGAATAGGCTTAGCCTGTGTCCATGGAACTGGTCCTCGGTGCTTTGTGGTTAGTCCCATTGTCCAATAACAACAGAGCAGTTTTAAATATACTTTCTTTACTTGGGTACTGATGAACAGACGAACTGAAGCTTGAAGCATTTAGCAGGCAAAGAACTGCTGTGGCTGTCCTTTTTTTTTCCATTTTTAAATCTGGGAGTTCACTTGAATGTCAAACACTTGGCTTTAATAATTCAGCTAAGTCGTACAGAGGAAAATCATGGGTAGGGGTTTAGAGTTGCAATATCATATACACAGCCCTGCAAGGTGATTCACCCCGAGACACTAATTATGGAAATCAGAAATATGATATTCTGGTCGAAATATTATATGATGGTAAAATATAAATAAATGCAGCCAAGCCTAGGGAGAATGATTCACCGCTGCCACATGGATGCACTATTGGTGATTAAAAGTAGATGATAAATGAGAAAATTGTGACTCGCAGAAATGATTACAGTCTCCTATCATTTCTGCCCTTTAACAACCTTTTTATTTTCAAGATTTAGTTTTTCATTTTGAACATTGCCATGGTTAATGTGGTTAAACTTCCTGTCCACGTGTGGTTTAAATCCTCAAAAGATATCTGTTCACATCTGTTCAAGTGTATAGAACTTTCTCGTCCACGAAACGTCCCCAAAGAAGCCTCTCAGTCAGTACCCGTTTCTTTGCTCTATCTTTGCCCTCATTTACTATTCCACATTCTATGAATTATGCATTATGTTTGATCCTCCAGAATCTGGGTAATCCAGATTCGCAGACAATCCACATCAAACGTACCACGTTGAAAACAATGCAGGTTGGTGTCGATCGAGTCACGGGGGAACTTGTTTTGTTTCACTCAAATCCATGCGTACATGCAGCTACCTCATTCGTATAGCGAGGCTCTGATTGTCTGAGTTGCATTCCCTGTGTCGAACCAGTTTTCACACAGTGCTAGTTTGAAGACTAGGGGCTCCATTTTCGTCGCTCGCTAAACCCCTTATCCCTAAACATCTTCGCCTTTTTTACTATTTTGAAAAACATTTTTGAATAGTTAAACTGGCCAGTCTACAAGCTCACAACGTGTCAATGTAGATTGGCTAGTTGAACTATTCAAAAATGTTTTTCAAAATAGTAAAAAAAAGGCAAAGAAGTTTAGAGATAAGGGGTTTAGCAGTGACGAAAATTGAGCCCTAGGCGTTGGTTGTAAATCTCTATTAAAACACTGTAGTGCTGCCTGCTGGACGAAGCTGGTACGGCGCTTCGGTGCCAGGGACTTCTGGCCATTCATCATCACTATGACGAGTGGCCCGCTTTTGGTTTCCATCTTGAATGCTAAAGTATTAGCAAAAACAAGGTCCATACTATAGCTCTAGAAAACGCCCATGTTCCCATCGCATCGCGCTCAACGGATAATCAGAAAAGACCACCGAATATCTCCGATCTGTTCAACACCACGGATAGCGCTTTAGTTTCTGAGAAAAAAAAGCTGTGGCCTAAAACAGCAGCCAGTGTGGTTGAGTGAAAACAAACAGCAACCGTGTATGTACCGTATAGCAACCAGAGCGGTACACATCAAGGCAATGTTACAGCGATATTAAACGCCTTAAGACGAGCCTGCTCGTCAAGAGCGCCCCACGCATGCCGCAAAATTAATGCATCGGGACGAGTATACCTGTTCTACGTATCAAATGGGTTCTGCATCTCTTCCTTCTACTGTAGCCAGGGGCTCCATTTTCGTCACACGCTAAACCCCTTATCCCTAAACGTCTTTGCATTTTATTTTTTTTATTTTGAAGAACATTTTTGAATAGTTAAATGTGTATAAGCTCACACAACGTGCCAATGTAGGTTGGCTAGTTGAACTATTCAAAAATGCTTTTCAAAATAGTAAAAAAAGGCAAAGAAGTTTAGGGATAAGGGGTTTAGCGGTGACGAAAATGGAGCCCATCATCTCTCTTTATTTTCCTGCGGGTCTCACGTGTTTATAATTTTTTGCCCCCTCTCTGCATACCATCCTCCCCAGCGTCATCTTCAACCCTGAGGGCACTTTGTTTGGAGTTACAGCAAGACCCCCCCCACTAAAGAGCACCATAATATGATATGAACTGATATACCTGTGGACTGGAGTATAGCAGCAGTGTTCTGAAAGCAGGCCCTTCAGGCTGCACCAGCCCTCCATCCCACTCCAAGTGCACTAGTAGGTCTTAAGTGATAATGGGAGGAATGGATGATGATGCTCCACTCAACCATTTCCGCTCCATGAGTGCTATGAACCACTGTGGAATAAAGTGAAGTGTTGTGTTTTTAATTTGGTTTTTTTTGGGAGGAGGGGGATGGTGGTGCTGTCACGATCATGACATTTTACTTGACTATTAATTGCCACAATTGCGATTAACAATATGATTGTGATTTACCATTGAACTTTGGAACATAACATTTACATTTCTGTTTGGATTTTAGACTTTGTAAACAAAACATATATGGCAAATAATTTAACTATGACCAGTAACCAATCATCAAAATAACTACCTGTAATCTACTATGGCCAAAATAGGCCATATCCAATAATTGTAGATTCAATATAAATAGTGGAAATAGTCTGGCTACTTGTAGATCAGCTATTGACACTATTTTTTGAAAATATAGGACAATTATTCTACATGGATTATGCAAAGATAATTATGATTATTGCAAATAATTGCAATTAGACGTTTATAATTAACTGGCCTATGGGTGGATGTTATGTTTTGTATAGGTTTGTGTATGCATATTCATTTAGGGCTGAAGCCTGCAGATTTATGGCTAAAATGATAATCTAGAATCTAGAATACCGGTATTGTAATTCAAGCAAGCATCCCTGTTTTGTCATTATAGACAAACATTTTCCCCAATCAATCAAACTCAACAATGTTCAAAAATAGCCAATCTACAAAGCTCACAGCACGGTGCGGTCTTGTTGTGCTTTTATACAGTGTTGTTTCTGCTATTTGCTGTAATAATAATAGTGCTGACTGTAAGTGGTTAATCATGAAGATTATTGACGATGATCTTCGGTGGAAAAAAAGGCGATTTATAATAACGTGTTTATCTGTGTTATATCTTTGGCCATAATGTCCCCTGTGATTTTTATATTGTGCTTCGGCGAGCCTAATGGAAGGGGAGATTAGTTCTCCAATCTTCTGGTTATTAATCCTTGAGTAATGGTGAGATGAGGGCAAGGTGCAACAGCTGCCCAATTAAGATGTTTGAATTAATTGCACAAGTTTCTCGATGACATAATTGCGGAACCCTACAATGACGATTTTCAATTACTTTTGATTAATTGTGCAGATTAGTTTGTGCCATGGGCACAGTGCAGAATGTTGACTTTTGTCAGCAGAAAAATGCTTTTGGCACCGGAATCATCAACGATCCTTTCTGTTCAGCATTTAAGTGTATTTTTTTTCAATAAGCTGGCCCATAATCCTACACTTAGCACCATAAGTGAACACTCAGGGATCTTGTTCCTCTAAACTCCAATTTGCACTTCAAAGCGGCATTACCATGTGTACATTACAGTACACATGGTACAGTATATTCCATTAAACAATAGGATTTCTTTGGATATACCGCCTGTATGTGGATTCCCTCATTATATATTTACTTGGAACAATGCTGTTATTGTGGCACGAAATGCGAAGCTCGGCCAATCAGTTAAACCGACAGGTCAGGTTAGCCAATCAGGCCAAGTTTGAGACCGAACGGTGGGCATGGCCACAGGTCAGTGTGAACAACGAGCATGCTGCATGATAACAGCCCAAATATTGTAGTCATAAACTGACGTCAGTGTAAAATGGCATGCCAATACCCATTCATGAAGATACCCGACGAGTATCTTCATGAAGGACTAAAACCTCCATATATAGACAGCGTAAATGGACAGATTATGTCTATATATGGAGGTTTTAGTCCCCCTGACGTAAGCGCAGACTGGCCTTGTTCAGCAACGGTTTCTGTTGTTGACGTCATGCTGTGAATGACGTCACATGCCCATTATGGAGATCGCCGGCGATTAGAGAGACTCGGGGAGATGGTGGGAGGGAGGGAATGCACACTCACACGCGCCAACACATACTGAGAGCTTTTTGGCAGGCAGAGTGTTAATGATATACAGGTAAATCAATACCTTCCTCACGTATTGCTTTTATATATCCATCAGCTTGTATTATTTCATTACTCTACCCTATAAAACTGTGCTCCAGCATGGCAATAATGTATATCCATAAAAATGGGTAATGAAATCATTTTCCCAAAGACGCAGACAATGTGAGCACATTTTGGCAGAGTGCCACCGCGAAAGTGTAAGACAATGTATTCCTTACAGAAACTCACACTTGCACATGAATGAATTAAAGGCTGGGCCGTGTTAGGAGGGCAGGAGCTAATGATTTTTCTGAGCCGGGAGTGGCAAGTGCAACACATTTATGTACAGTAGACCTACTTTGAGCTACAGTAACTTGCAACGAGGGCAAAGTCACTGATCAAGGGCTAATGTCCTACCATTATCCTTGTGCAGTAAGTCAAGGATTTGTGAGTAACTTTCCTAAGCCCCGGGGAAGGGAGCGTAGCGTGGCGGGGACACAGAATGGGGACTTGTCCCCATTGCGGTTTCCACGCCAACCAGGCATGAGACTATTGGCCTTGACTGCCACCTTCCCCTGGTCATGATCGCCACCAGTTAAGTGACCATTCACAATGCATCGCTTCGGGGCAAATAACCGTTCACGGCATATTGGCGTCTGAGCGTATGTGACGTTCACTGGAATGAGTTCCAGGCATTTAGTTTGCCCTTTGTGAACAGCAATAAATAAAAAAAAAGGCAAGCTTGCGTGTGCTTGTGGCCGGGCATGATTTGGGATCGGTGATTGTGTGTTAGTTAACTTGTCAAGCATCTGGACTTGTGTGTTTCTCTGGGTTGTGAGGAGTTTTTTAGTGAGAGAAGAGTGTGTGTATAGAGAATGAGCTGCGCAACCTTTTATACTGTGTCGACAAACATGCATGTAAAGAGAAAGTCATGTTTGTTGTTGCTTTATGATTTAGTATTGTTGACGTTACAGTGTTCACACTCTTCCCTGTGGTGATATCCTAAGAGAGAAGAAAGTCAACTTGAGCCATTACTTCTCAGTTTTTTGTAAAACCTTTTCAATGTACCTTGTTTAGCATCAATTCTATTTTTAGCCCTGCTATACCCATAGACCAAACTTTGCAGAAATGCATGATTAAAAGCAAAAAACAAAAACAAAGTGAGCTATGAGCTTTTATATCTGTTAAAAGCATAAAATAATGGTGGAAATGGTTAAAATGAAAGATGCCATCACGGTTTCAGTGGGTTAAAATAAATAAATACCAATCTTAGTGGGCCCCGTCCCACAGGTTAGAAATCACAACATTAAATGAACACTTCATAGTTTGTGTCCAGTGTTCAGAATGGTAACTGGTGTTAAACCCCGCCCTTCCTCTCTGATCCCTATAGGAGAGGAAGCGCTGACCATGTACATGGCTAAGAGCAAGCTGGACAGGAAACTGGTCAACGCCACGCAGAACGTAGAAGCTCTCCATCAACTGGCCTCGTCCTACTTCATCGACCGCGACGGTACCATGAGGAAGCTGCACGAGATCCAGATCTCCACCAATGCCATAAAGGTGTGTGCAATAAATAAATAAGCATCTATCTATCCATCCATCCATCCATCCATCCATCCATCCATCCATCCATCCATCCATCCATCCATCCATCCATCCATCCATCCATCCATCCATCCATCCATCCATCCATCCATCCATCCATCCATCCATCCTACCAAGATATTGTATGCACAGTATATACTATTATGTGCATTACAAAAGCTCTGTCTATCGTATTTCTTAGCCAAGCTACAGACGTTTGTAGATTCATTCTCACCAGCTGTGTGACAGCAATATAATTTTGGTCTCTGTTTAGCATGGCAAAAGTCAAGTTCAGTTGGTTACTTTTGCCAGAAAACATTTATTGCAACGCTATTGCAATCAATTTGGTGGTGTGACTCATCTTCTGCAGATACTACCGGCTGAGCCGGGCGCGAACACCTTCTGCCTGGCGTGCCTACACCTGAACTATTGCTGCACTCCATAGAGTTACTGAACAAACGATTATCAGTTAAAATATATAATATATATATATATTTTTTTAAAGTAGGGGGCACGGTGCTGCAGTCGCTGGTACTGTCGCCTCACAGCTAGAAGGTTCTGGGTTTGATTCCCGCCGGAGACGCTGTGGGCGTGTTCTCTCCACCGCGTCATTAGTGCCCATAATCTAAGTGGGGTTGGCAATAGGGCCTTTCTGTGTGGAGTTTGCATGTTCTCCCCGTATCCCCTAGGGTAGGTAGTACTGTAGGTATACCCTCACCCAACCCGGGGAAACTCCTCCCTGTCAGGTGTAAAGAAACGGCTTGGACTCCTCATGCATTGAAGGAAGCATGAGGTCAGTCTGTTGCTCTCCCCAGGTTGGCAGAGGGAGTGTGGAGCCCAGCATTACATTTGGTAATTGACAATGGGTGAAAAAATGGGTTACAAAACCATGGGATAAAAAAATGAAGAGTAAAGAAATCCCATCATGCTTTTCACTTTGCATCGAACGATCAACATTACAATCACAACTGACTTTCACCAAAATATGTTTTCATGTAGTTGTATACAGTATAGAGACCTACATAGTACTGTAAACCAACATAATATGATTACTGCATAACGGTGTGATGGTCACAGTGCGAACCTGATTTATAGTTGTGTATTGTCTATTTTCGGCGCGTGACAGACCGACGATAAATTAAGCATGGGACTGCAGAGGATGTCAGCATTGGAATTGAACAGAACGATGATGCCGACTCGCCCTAAACTACCTTTGCGTAATATTATTTTTTGCACTGAGTTAGCTGGTGTGACTCAGCAAAAAACTAAGTGTTAGTATATATTTGGGAAAGTTTTATTTAATGGTAGATATGCTGATACAGTGACTGCAAATGTGGTAAAAAAAACATTTTTGTGGGATTTTTTTTCCCTTCCTATTATACTGTTGTGGATGTAGCTGTGATTGACGTGTGTGTTACATATTTGACAATATATTTATGATTTCATTTTTGCTACTTTATTGTACGAGGGTGGAACAAGTGCAGTACTTTCTGCCTCCTGCAATTTGGTTATCCATCATTCGTGGAGAAGAATGATGGATAACGGATGCTTTTGATTTAAAAACCATTCAGACGGCTCTTCCAATAAACTTAAATATTATTAACATTAAACTCCCATAGATTAATGTCGGCTACTCCCATACAGGGAGCTGATATAGCTGATTGTATAGGCCAATCTACAAACTAGATTTTACATTAATAGATTCTAATTAAGTTGCTGATTTAAGTAATAATCATTAAGCTAATTCCTTTGCCATTCCTTACTGCTAACTGAGTACTCATATCAATTGTTTTACTTAAAGGACCACTTCACCACTATTCAGCCTATCTTCATATAATTGGTCCTCACTAATGTTCAGGATAAAACAGCACCATTTTTTTCTACTCAGTCTGCGTCTCATAGGAGGGCTGTGGGCAGTTCAGAAACCGTCCTCCATGCGCATCATCTATGGGGAATCCATGCTAATAGAAACTGCAGGCCTTCTTTTCCCGAAAAGTTCCAATGCGAAAATGGAAGCTATCGTTCTCATGATAATAAAAATATAAATTAAAAAAAAAAAATTTAAAAAAAAAAAAATCTGCCTAACGATGATGCGCATGGAGGACAGTTTCTGAACTGCCCACGGCCCTCTAAAAGTAAATGTAGTGGAGTAAAAGTACAATATTTGCCTCTGAGATGTATAGTGGAGGAGAAGTAAAAGCACTGGAAATTGGAAATACTCAAGTAAAGTACAAATACCTCAAAATGTACAGCAATAAATGTACATTCCACCACTGGATGTGGGCAGAGGAGAGTGGTGGTTAGTGGTGGCTGATCCCTTTTCCTCTTACTCTCCTTGCGGTGCGGTCGCTTTGTCTCGAGTTGCGTTCCATGACGCGCAGCTCCTGTCATGAGTTTTATTCCATGTGCGCCTGACATTGTTACAGTACAATTAAATGACACTCTCCCATGAATTGCTTGTGATGCAGGGGGATTCCTTCACATTGGTCTTGGTCAGGAGTTCGCTGTCCTTTCTTCAGCTGGGATTGTAGGTTGCATGGGGCTACATTATTGTGGTCTCCAGCCAGTCAGTCATGCATGGGTTTCCGGAATAGGTGTTTGTCCCCTTACTTTTTCAGGTGTTATGGAAAATGTGTGTATTTATTCTAAAACCACTTGTGATTATATGCACACCTATAATGTGTTCAACCTCTTTATCCAGTTAACTGTCAACCGAATGACAACAACATGCCTCAACCCCATTGGAATTGAACAGAACGATGATGCCGACTCGCCCTAAACTACCTTTGCGTAATATTATTTTTGCACTGAGTTAGCTGGTGTGACTCGGCAAAAAAACTAAGTATTAGTATATATTTGGGAAAGTTTTATTTAATGGTAGATATGCTGAAACAGTGACTGCACTGTTTTGGAAGACAACAACATGCCTCAACATGCCTCAACCCCTTGCTTTTCCTGTGCATCCACAAACAGTTGACCGATGACTGGACCTGAATGACGTGCCGAGAAGCTCTTCCTTTGGGAGGGACAGGCAAACCCAGTACTCTGGGAAATACTGTAGGGGAATAATCGTGGCCTGCACGGCTCCTGTGCTGATTGATAGATTTTATGTTATCGCCTATTGGATTTCACTATTAATAGGTAACATTACTTCTTGTGACCGCAGGTCGCATTTACTATGAAAACGTGCCTTTTCCCGTCAGTCCGTCCGTCCGTCCGTCCGTTAGTCACCCACCCCCCCACGCCTCCATATTTGGTCATGCCTCGTGACATCAACCCATTTTGATTTAGTTTTATAGTCAGTCTTTTGAATACAATTTAATTTAGTTTTAGTCATATTTTAGTCACTGGAAATGTGTTAGTACCGGTAACTAAATCTTAGTAACTAAATCTACAGTCTTTTGTCGACAACATCAACACTGATCATTACAATGTTGCAGTCGCTCTACTAGTCTGAAGCAGGTTAACAGTGAGACGAGAGCATCAATGACACAACATTTCCATTTAAAACGACAACAAATTATTACTATGCACACAGTAAATCTCAAAATACACTGTGTCCTTCTAACTTTTCTTAATAAACTTGATTATTAATGGTATTCTCTATTATTCACAGTATGTACAATATCAGCTAAATGCACACCTGCACCCTCACACCTGCACAAACCCTCACAAAGCATCCATGCAGTTCACCGCTAGCCTCGTAAACCAGCCCCTCCCCCTCGACAAAATGTTGCATTCTGCCTGGGGGGAGAGTCTGGCCTGTTCCCTTGTGTGGCTGCTTAGCCGTGGGGCGGGAGTAGTAGCGTTGACGGACAACCCCTTCAGCCAATCAGCGTATCCTTCCTACCCCTTCAGCCAATCAGCTAGGGCTCAGAATCCTGAGCCCGGGCTAAGGAGTTTCTATTAGGATGAGACCAGACTCACCCTCCAGGCAGAATGCAAAAATGCTGCCCAGCAGGGGGAGTCGGTTTACCCAGGCTAGTTCACCGCCTGCCGTCAGATACTATCACGTACACCTG
>OOFJ01108340.1:0-10704 GCA_900323375.1 Benthosema glaciale
CCACCTGCCCACACACACACACACACACACACACACACACACACACACACACACACACACACACACACACACCCCTTAGTATTTTACATCCATTTATTTTACATACCCTGATCCCAGCAAAGAACTCCTGACTCTCTACTGGAGCTCCCTGTATGTCTGGAGAGTCCAAATAGAAACACGAACTGATGCAGTATATCTGAGATGGGGCGACGGAGAGAGATACAGGAAGAGAGACAGAGGAGAAAGGGAGATAATGAGAGAGATCACAGATGGCAACAAATTGAACAAAACAACAGTCTGAAGCAAGACAATCAGGAGGTATTAAAAGTCTTTATAGTTCAAGGCATTAATGACATTTTTTTTAATATTAGCTAGGTATCACTTAGTGTACAGTACATCATCGGTGGCCGACCATGAGCCATATCTTTTTTTCATAGGTCTAATGTCCTGTGTGGGAAGCCAACTGTGGTTAAAAAAAGTTTGGGAGACATGTATGCCTATGGTTTTCTGTCTTAAAATCTTATTTGAGTTAGTGATTTCTTTTGATATGCAACAATGGGCTTCAAAAGCCATTGGTTAATTTGATCCTTTGCCTCATAGAAATGCTAACGTACACCATCTCAGTGGCCTTGTGGTTAGAGTGTCCACCCTGAGACTGGGAGGCCGGGGTTCGTGCCCCGGCCGGGTCATACCAAAGACTTTAAAAATGGGACCCAATACCTCCCTGCTTGGCACTCAGCATCAAGGCTAACTGCCTGGGCACCGGAGCTGCGCTGGCCTGGAGGCGTACTGCAAGTTCGATTCCCGATCCCGACGGACTTTGCCGCATGTCTTCCCCCCATCTCTCTCCCCCTTTCCTGTCAAGCTACTGTATCTATTAATAAAGGCAAAAATGCCAAAAACAAATCTTAAAAAAAAGAAGAAATGCTAATGTATTGAAACGCTGCATGGGAAGAGTCAGAAAACACTGCAGCCAATCTATCGATGATACCTCTGATAGGCTTAAAATGTTAAACTAGCCAACACCTGTCAACATATTATATGCATGGCATGACTAATCAAAATACTACATTCCCATTTTATTATATACTACCCATTTTGTTATATAGTACAATCCACATCTCATCAGACCTTGTCCCCCAGGCGGAGGTTGAAGCCATCCAACTCAATGAATGCGAAGGTCTGCATGGTGGTCTCCTGTTTGAGTTCCTCCTTCCTGCCTTCAGGGGACAGGCGGGACCAGGCGACCACATAACCGAGGGAACTGTTGGTGGTGGGACCTTCAAAACTGCACTTGAGGTAGGTGGTACTGCCAGAAAGCTCAGATGTAATCACCGGGACAGACGGAGAGCGAGGCTGCTGCACGGCTGGATGGGGGAAGGAGAGATAAGGGCTGGGATAACATGTAAGGACTTGTTTGTATTTTTCTGCATGGTACTGATGTTTCTGGGCATTATTGATGTTTTCTGTTCCAGATTGTGTTTTGTGTGTTCACTGTGTTAACCTGTGACATATGGGGTGGTCTGGAGAGGAACCTAATTTATTTATTTACTGGTCACACTGTCCACTTTAACAAAACAAACCCTACAAACTTCATTGTAGGACCCCCTCTAAAATGGGTCGATGCATCTTAAGGGCCTATCCTCTAATTCACTTCTGACAGAAAAAATGATTCTATGATGATACTGTAAGTAAACTAGTAAAAATAGCACAATAAACACAGGTACATCACCACAGCAACATGTTTATCCCTATAACCATTTGAATGGTCCTGAGCACTCTTCTGGAGGGAACATTCAGAGAAAATAGCAAATGTACATGCTCACAATGTGTTACGCTGCAACACGATGTCAGCTTGTAGATTGGCTATTATACAGTCTACTGTAGAGGGAAAAAAAGAGTGTACCAAGTACAGTGCAGCTCAGGTCCGTTTTACTAAGTATAGAGATTTGTTACGTGGTTAAAATAAGTGAATGAACTAAGTATAGCGATGTGCCCTAAATAAAACACCTTCTTTCTACCTCTGTAGTCCCCCCCCACCCAAAAAAAATCTACAGTGGGATAATTCATGACCTGGCTAAGGGCTGTTACCATGGAGACAAAGCTCTGTGGACGACAGTACACATGCTCAGCTCATTAAGAACAGCAGCGAGGGGGCCAGTGGTGCATTCCTTGCCACATGGCAACTGTCTGACCTGTGATTGTTTGGTATTTGCCCTAACACGAGGAGACGGGTGGTGGGCCATATGTACAGCAGTGGGATCCTAACATGAGAGACGGGTGGTGGGCCATTATGCACAGCAGTGAGGATGAGCCTCACTTTTACATGATCCGTCCACGTCTGCCTCATCAGGACCACAGGGTGCCGTCGCCGTGGGAAACGAGACATCTGATATCTCTGATGCTGTAGAGTAGACAGACAGGAGATCAATAATGAATCAGTGAAACGACTAGAGTTGAGGTTTCATTAAATTAAATGGTTATATACAACAATGAGGCTGTGGCTTAGGTATATATGGCAGTCTCTGCATATGAAGATCACGACATGGAGAAGTCTGGAATCAGCAACTACTTCTGCATATATGGAGCCGGCCAGCAAATCTACATCTGACCTCACTGACACCAGATTAATAGTTTAATTTAACTCCTGCTTCTCAACTGTGCCGTATTAAGAAACTTGAGTGTGAACCCGCCCTTTGTATACTTTAGTACAATATGAATATGAATACAAGGACATCAAATAATAGTTTCTGACTTCACTTATTGAACAGGCTGTATATGTATGCACACAGTCGTCATACCTTTTGCACAGTTAAGGAAAGCCCTGCTCTATGGGAATCATCGATGTGAATGTGTGTTTGATTAAACTGATTTCTTAACTGAACCTACAAACAGTACAGTACCTTGTGCACAGTAGCCCATGCATCCCTGAGTGGGTTGGAGCAGGTAGACATAGAAATCCCCACAGTTGCGAACAGTGACAGGGATGCGGAACAGACAGCAGTCTTTGGTGGCGCTTGGGAAGAACTGCCAGGCAGCACAGGCTGTGAGCTGCCTGATCTCCAGGGGCCCAGGCAAGGACTCCCCCTCACCCAGGGAGAGCCAGACCGGGGCTTGAGTACCACAGTGGTTCACCTAGGAGATTATGGAGAGAGACAGAGGGGAATAGACAGACAGACAACCAGAAAACAGTGGAGGTAAAAATATAAATATAATACACTAACACCAGTACACCACTACACTATCGTTGCCCAAGCTTATCCAACGTTCGTGGGCAACAATGTGATGATTTGTTCATAAAGTCATTAGATTAACCTTCCTCTCAATGAAGAACTCTGGCTGATTGAAATGGCTGTGGGGAGAAAGTTGTTTTAAAAACACAGTTTTGGGCTGTTGTTTACACTATCTGTGTTCCGTTTGTCTTTTTGTGTGCCCTCAAGCCGGAAAGACCCAGCCAATAATCCCTGTGATTGGCTAACTACTATGCCTAACCTTAACCCCAACATCACAAAAACAATGCCTAAACCTAACCATTTTGGTGATATTTAGGTTAGAGTGACTGTGAACCTAACGTTAACATCACTTAACTGTGACAAAATGCATTAGAGTGGGGAAAAAGTATACATGTGGTGGGATTTTAACCCATATTCTTGGGAACATTAACCTATCATGAACCGTTGCTCACTGATCTATCAATGCACTGTTCCATCATGGTTTTGGATGCTCTGAACATATAGATGCCTCATTGGTCGGCAGCAGTTTGTTGGAGTGGAGGAAGTCAAGCGGAATCTTGAGCGCACGCACTTCTGACTGGCCTACCGTTTTTCCGTTTTGCTTCTGCTATATGCTTCGCAAGGAATTTCAGGAAAACTTGCCAATGCAATCATGCATCGCCATCGCATCCCGTTGCCTCCATGTTGCCTTCCGGCCATACAGACGGCCCAGACCCGGAAGTGACGTCTACATTAATATGTCTATGGCTCTGAACCTGGAGCCAATCAATCAGAGGCAGTAGGGTGGGTCTAAGGGGGTCTAAGGGCTGATTCCCACTGGCAGCCAAATCTAGCCTGAATCAGATCTGAGCCACTTCAGGATTGAAATCTGATTGGTTTAAATGGTCACATGACTCATTTAAACCAATAGGATTTCAATCCTGAAGTGACTGAGATCTGATTCAGGCTAGATTTGGCTGCCAGTGGGAATCAGGCCTAAGGGGGTCTATAGGCCTGATTCCCACTGGCAGCCAAATCTAGCCTGAATCAGATCTGAGCCACTTCAGGATTGAAATCTGATTGGTTTAAATGGTCACATGACTCATTTAAACCAATCGGACTTCAATCCTGAACTGACTCAGATCTGATTCAGGCTAGATTTGGCTGCCAGTGGGAATCAGGCACTGGTTCTTGCCTGACTGAGGGCACAAAAAAAAGAAAGATTATGCCTCCTGATGCTGTGGTGAAACTTTAGCTGCAATGTTTGGTCAGCTCAGCTGACGAACAACCCGTAGGGAAGATATACAACAGCTGACCACTTAGTGCAAGCTTATCTCTCTCTTGGCCTGTTAATCACTCCCTTCACCAAGGGAAAATAAAGGCTTGGTGTGTGATATAAATAATCATATATAACGTATAAAGTATATGACTAAAACATATTGTTGTGCTCAGACACAATTGTTTTATATTAACAATTCAAACTGTTCAAGAATATGTATTCAGGACGGTATATTGATGGGGCACATACTCTAGATTAAACAAAGTATTATGTTGAATATGACTTTCACTTAATCCTCCCAAAGACAGTGGCTTATGATAACACATGATCATCATAGCCTTCCAGAACACACAATGATCAACCAGGGAGGGAGGAATCCAAAGAGAGGCTGGACACAGCAGGCTCCCCAGAGGAAATGAGCAACATTCCAGCCCACACTCTCCTTCATAAACGTACAGTACAAATGAACAGACAGACTGACAGACTGTCACCGACACCATCCCCAATCCCCACACCCCAATCCCAGGCACATACTGTATCACATGCATCACGCACATCAATCAAACACACCTACAGATATGTACATCTCATAGTTGACCTGCTAACATATGTCCCACAAACGATAATTCATAAGTCGTTACCATTACTATTTGCTGTGTAAAATAAGAACCATGAAGGGGAAACTCTATACTTCAGTTTAACTAAGGCCAGAGAGACAGATCGTTTTGCAAGTGCTCATATTGTATTATATTGGTCCATCAAATGTTTCACCCTCCAGGTTAGAAAAAATATATTTTCATAGTTATCACTACCAATAGTAGATTAAGCAGATATAATATATCAAAAGATTCTACCATCTTAATGTAATGTACAACAGTCTCTGTAGATTTTCATGAGATTCCCCTTAGAGAACTCACAACACCATTCACACAAGACATTCTCACTCACTGGCTGGAATTTTCTTTCAAATGAATTTTCTTTAATTACCCTTGAAATTTCTAAATCACTAAACAGCACCATATAACCTGGCATAGTGAGCGTCCTTTCTTTATTATCCGCAGAATTTCAAAAGAAATTGGTCGGCGTGCATTCAAATTTAAAGCCCCCATTCGACTGGAATAACCTTCCATGTTAGATCTCTTAGATGCTTCATATAAATTGTTCTCAACAATTTATTGTCGTTAACTATTGTTATTGCAAAACATGTATAAGGTGTATGTGCATGTATGTACTGCTGTATTTCAATATTAATGTTTGTACCATGCTTGAGCATGTTAATGCATGTTACTACTGCATGTGCAGTTTGTACTGGTTTGTACTTTTTTGTACGGGACTCGAACACGAGAAGACGGGTGGTGGGCCATATATTCACAATTTGACACAGTTGTGGGTTCCTAGTCTCGCGTTGCCAGACTGTTGCCTCTCACAATTTCCAAATGCTTCCATCATACAGTCTGGAGCAACGGAAGCTCTATCATGAGTAAAATATAAAGCGGAAGTGGAGCCTCCTCCCCACTTCCGCTTTGTCTTTACAGTCGCGCAAATGTATCCTAATATCTAATATCTAATATAAATACAAATCATAGCTTGCTGCTTAGCAAAAATGTAAAAAAATAAAAATTAAAAAAGATATTTAGATACAGAAATGGTAGCTTCATTACTCATTACTCCATTTCGGGAGGTGTAGTTCCAGACCCTATATAGGTTCCGGTACCTAAAGCTGGAGAACTCTCGAAGCCAGACAACTACAAGGCATCACCCTGACATGCATCACCGCAAAGGTCTACAACATGATCCTGAACCGGATACGGCATGCCATCGATCATCACCTGAGGGAGAACCAAAATGGCTTTTGAGAGGGGAGAACTACAGTGGCCCAAATCTTGACCTTAACGAGAATCATTGACGAGGTTAAATGCTTTGGCAATGTAAACGTTTGTTTTCTCATGCCAATAAAGCTCCTTTGAATTGAATTGAATTGACTTCAAAAAGGCATTTGACTTGATCCACAGAGGCACGATGATGAAGATCCTTAAGGCAAGGGACAAGGGACAAGATAGTGACCCCAGATGACAACAGTGAGGAGTTCAACATCTTGGCTGGGGTACTGCAAGGGGACACCCTAGCCCCCTTCCTCTTCGTCAAAGTCCTAGATCTTCGTCAAAGTCCTGGACTACATGTTAAGGAAAGCCATCAATGCATCAGAGTACTTCAAGTACCTGGACTCAATATCTTAAAGTGAGGAAGGCACTAGCATGGAAGGCCCTGAACGCCAGGGTATTTAACTCAAACTTCCACTGCCAAACCAAACACAGCTTCTTCTATGCAACGATAGAGTCTGTTCTCCTATGCGTCAGTGAATGCTGGACCCTGAAGCCAACCCTGCAGAAGTCTCTACATGTTACCAACGAGAACATGTATGATGGAATGCCAAGGGTGAGCCAGAAAATAGCAGCCAGGAGAATGAGACTAGCATGACACTGCCAAAGACACCAAGAGCTGCCTGCCAGCAAAGTAGTGCTGTGGTAACCAACACACGGGCACCGGTCACAAGGACTGCCCAAATTAACATGGATGTGGATGTGCTCAAGAACGCAGGAGCACAAAGCACCAACGACCAGATGTATGGAGAACCATGATGACTAGAAGCAACGATGGAGGGCTCGTCTGTGGACGGCATAGAGAGATAACAGGACATTGTGAAATAGTAATCAGGCTAGGCGAGACTAGTGGGATCCTAACCTGAGAGACGGGTAGCGGGCCATATGTACAGCAGTGAGGGATTCTCACTTTTACATGATCCGTCCTGTGCATCCATGCTGTCAGGCTGGATTACCAGTCTAGGTCTAAGTTTTAAAGAAACAGATACCGCCAAAGCTAGTCTGGCTTGTATACAAGTACAAGGCACACTAAAATGGTAAATGGTGCATTTATATAGTGCTTTTATCGAAAGCGATTTACATAGACACACATTCATACACCGATTGCGGAGCAAACCCTGCAAGGCACCAATCTGCTCATCGGGAGTAATTAGGCATTAAGAACTGTAAATCAAAATCGGGGCCCTTATTGCTCAAGAGCACTTTGACACTAACTCTGGGAGAGCCCAGGATAGAATTGGGAACATCGTGGTTCCCATGTGGCCACTCTACCACTGAGCCACTGCAGCCCCACCTCAGTTACCTATAGGTGCCCCTGAGCAAGGCACTGAAACATGAACTACTAGCCTATACTACGGGTGCTCTGGTGTGTCATACTCTAAACTGCAGCCAATGCCAATGCCAGTGTGTGTGTGTGTGTGTGTGTGTGTGTGTGTGTGTGTGTGTGTGTGTGTGTGTGTGTGTGTGTGTGTGTGTGTGTGTGTGTGTGTGTGTGTGTGTGTGTGTGTGTGTGTGTGTGTGTGTGTGTGTACCGTACACACACACACACACACACAATCAACTATGATTCCCGAGCGAGGCGCACGCTGCAGCTCACCACTCCAAGAGATGGGTCAAATGCGGAGAACAAATCGCACAAATTGTGACATAGATCATACGACTTTGACTTTGACTTTGTTCATGCTTGCATGTGTGTGCATGGCTGCGCACGCTCGCACAATTGTGTATGGTTTTTACAAAGAACCAAATTATTTTTTTATATACTCTACATACTGTAGAGCTCTGGTTGCAAAAGTGGGAACTTAGGGGTCCTTGAGAGAGTTCTAGAGAGTTCCAGTTCCCCAGTTAAATGGATAGTTAGGAACCAAATTGACCATTATTGGTCTGTAACTCTGAGAGTGTACAAATGGAACCGAAATGGAACCGTACTCTCTCAGAGTTAAATTAACATTGGATTTACAATATAAATTGGGGTCCCAGAGATAGAAATGCAGAGGTAGAAATGGTGGCCCGTAGACTAATGCATGTCAAACTGGGCGTCATTGAAATTATAATGGTTGAGAATAACTGCTAGAGCCGTCAAAATCTTCTCTAATGGGGGTCCCTGACATATCTTTTGGCAAATTCGTGTCAATTTGGGGGCCCTTGACATGAAAGCGTTTGGGAACCACTGCTGTAGTGTAGGTCAGAACCTAGACGACATGGCTGGAAGGAAGACCAGCTTCCTTCCAGCCATGTCGTCTAGGTTCTGTGCCTTTGTCACAATGTTAGCTATCAACGAGAAGATGTTATTTACCTCAACACACTGCGTGGGCATGCTGGCAGGCTTGTCAAATATCTGAAACTGGTACCATCCTGGTGTTAGAGTGTGGTCGCAGATGAAGTCCTGCAGGGCTGACTGCTGCAGCCAACTGGAGCTGAAAGTGGTGCTGCGGTAGGGGTTTTGGAGCAGAGTGTGGCCTCCTGGAACACATTCAGGGGGGCGCACTAGAAAACGTGAAAGTGTCAGTAAGTGTCAGTTATATCAATGAGCAGTATGGATGAACACAGAAGACTCATTAAAGCATCACTTTTTGTACTGACAATCACACAGACAGGAGAGCGAAGAATATCACAGATTTTGTTCAGAATCTGAACTGGGTAAAATTTGCAAACATAATGGCCAAGCTTTAGAGCCATAAGAGACATAAGAGAGACATAAGGCGGTGATCAGAGCACTCAAAAAGTATAAACAATGAGGAGAGGATGGATGTAAAATCAAGGTACTTTATTAAGTGTTAAAATGCCAACATGATTTTTCCAACTTGCCCTGATGAAACATGTTGGCGTTTTACATCCACCCTCTCCTCATTTTTTTATAATTTTTTTGAGTGCTCGAGTCGTATCGCAGCCTGTTATTCATTATTTTAGTCCCTTTGATCTTTGAAGCACCAGCCTACTTTTTAAACTTTTTCTGCACCTCCATTGATCACCTTAGTTGATTTTCTTTTTTCGCTTAACTTTGACATAGTTCATATATCACTGTCAGAATAAGCATAATAATCGCAGGAGGTCATCTGAGCAGAGCTATTCTCTGTATGAAAACCCCATCGACTTTGAAGACAAAATTAGTTACAAGTCTCTCTCGCATCTCAACAGGGTAGTTGGTAACTTAAGCCTTTGATGACAACATGTTTACAGAGCATTGTATTTTAAACGCATTGAAAGATGAACAGTTTATGGTATTGCATCTATATGTTTTGTCTTCTCTATTGGAGAGAATGGTGTGAATGGGTTTGCAGGTGTTTACTGCAACTGACAAGTATTCCTTTATACTAGTTATGAATGGATCCTTTTAATGAAATGACCCCAGCTGGGACCTGTCTTAGGAACTGGAAGTACCCAGCGTGAAAGTATCAGTTTCAGAGTGTGGCTTCCTCAATAAAGATAAAACAAAACAAAACAAAACAAAAAAAATGTTCCAAAGTTCCAAACCAAACATCATTATGATTAAAGTGGTTCAAAGTTGAACAGAATAATTTCAGTGCTGGCAGGACATGACTCCAAATGTCCATATGGTCCATGTTAAAATATGGGTTAACAAGAGGTGTTCTAAAAGAGGAAGCAAAGAGGCACTTGCTTTTCAAGGGCCTTAAAAAACACATTTTGATTAGCTTTTGATTAACATGTCATCATAGAATATGCCTACTTATAAGGCAAATGTAAATTTAAAACAGGAGTGCAAACTACTTGTTCAGACCATAACACGTGGGGTTGACATCCTTTATAAAGTAAATGTTGCTGGCATAACTTGCTTCTGCTAGTGACGTGTGCCACTAAAGAAGGAGCTCGAGGCCTAGACCAGAGTAGCCAATTGAAAAGTGATAGCCCGGCTAACTATGACATATTGGCGTCAAGCAGACATGCTGCTGCAGGAGATGACAGGAGTTGTCAGAGCGGTCCAGACATCCATTCTCAGCAGCAGCAGCACCTGGTCACTTCACTCCATTCTCACTGGTAATGGACGGAGACTTTCACAGACCACGTCCCGACGTATAGTCGTCCCCCTGTCTGAGTGTCTTCTTCCCACCAAAGGCCGATCGTGTGTGTGTGAGAATACAAAAAGAGGGGCTCTGCTTTCCCTGACAGCACAATAGATTACAGTGACCGTGACGGTGAGACTATGGAGGTATGTGTGCCCTATGAGTATGACAGCACTATGATGAATGGGAAGCTATCGACTTCTTAAGAAGAATGCCACACAAGATATGGACAGTTTGAAAAAATCATGATGACAATCATGACAATCAATAAAAACTAGACACACACACACACACACACACACACACACACA
>OOFJ01108357.1:0-14264 GCA_900323375.1 Benthosema glaciale
GGGGATAGGGGGTGGTAGTTTAGGAATCAAACCATGTGGAAATGTCAGGGCTCCTATTCCACTCCTATTCCACTGCTCAATGGTCTGTTGCCCAGACTGTCTCCGGGGTGCATTTTCTGCCCTTGCCTTAGGGGGAGCGAGATAATGGAGGACGCTTAATGGCCAAAATAATGTCTGTTCAACCCCATTGAACCTGATTGGACGGACAGACAGACAGACAGACAGACAGACAGACAGACAGACAGACAGACAGACAGACAGTCCACGAAATGGAGATGCTACATTTCTTTCAATAAATCCTGTCTATTATTATTTAAGAACTACAGTATTGCAGTAGTACGTCTTTATAATTTACATACAGCAGAGTTACCTCACTTATTATATATTAGATATTTGTGGTTGTGCTAGAGAGAACGCTAAAGGAATATGCTGTGTGTACAACTTTCCAACCTGTACTAATAGCATTAATAATACTAGAATACTGCAAAGCCCTATGTGTGAACATTTAGCGTAAACCTGGAGTGACAGCTTTAGTTGTCACCTGCTTAGGTTGCAGTTTGGACACAAAGCAAAGTAACCTTGTGCAAAGATTTCTTTTTTTCTTTTTTGCAAACTAAGTGGCCAATCACGTCAAACCTAATTAAATGTGCAAGGTATGCTAATGCAATTCTCTGGAGAGTGACAGATATTCAATGTTCATTCCATCATGCAAATTTGTTATAGGTTAACATTTTCCTTGCTATGTATATGATTAAGCCAATCAATAATGCATTTGATTTAATCGTGCCAGGCTAGTACAATACATTTTTGTTTGGGCGTGTGGGCCGGGCCGGGGGTAAAGCGACGGCTGTTCATTAGTGCTGAACCCCCCAAAAATTCTCACTCCATAGCAAAAACCCCAAACTACTGAGAAAACAAAGTCAGAAGGTGAATTGGCAATTAAACGCGAGTTTTGTTCCATTTTAGTCGAGTTTACAGTTTTTTGCAGAATAGTTTAATAGAAGTCATGAAGACTTTGTGCTGTTGTCATTTATAAATTCGAATTTTTAGGCTAAGTATTGAAATACCAGGTTGTTGTTCGACACAGCCATTTTTTTTTAAATGTTCTATTAATTTGTATGCATTTATATTGTATTTGTATTGCTTAGCTAGCTTGAAATGCTTTTTGCAGTCTACACCCGAATCTCTTCGCCGATCTACAAGCTCACATCAGGTGTGCGTGTAAATATAGATGGCTTGTTTCTAAAGTGTAGTTGCTGATTTGGGATTGCTGTCTAATTTCAAATGATTTCATGTAAGGAATCTCTCTAGGTCGTCCTCAGACGAGCCCTCCATCGTCACTTCCAGTCATCCCGGTTCAAAAGTAGCAGATCCAAAGATCCAAATGTGCCGTGAGATGCAACATAGTTCAAGCTTGTCGATCTACTTCTGCCATTTTTAAGTGGTGCAACCACTTCATTAAGCAGCTTAGTGTGACTGTCTTTCCCTGGCTGGCTGGCTGGCTGGCTGCCTGGCTGGCTGGCTGTGAGCACGGAAATTGCGTTTGGTTGTTTTTCCACAACCAACTGTCACTGTTGTGCAGCCTAACACACACATGATGATTTGGGGTGTTACAGTACTGTATAGTACAGTAGAGGGACCCCCTGGGGACCCCCACACAGTAACTCTAACCCCTGGGCGTGTTCCTGGGGGTCTGGATGTTCCGGAGACCCCCACACGGTAACTATGTCATTTCTCGACCGTTTCAGACACGGGTTGGCTCGCCAGAACCGGGACGACCCCCCAGGGACCCCCACACGATGACCACTTACTTAACACGGGTGTGATTTTTTTTCTTGAATCCTCAAACCTGAACAAAAACTGTTCTTTTGCGCATTACATTACATTTTGCGCAAGTTTTCCACCAGACAGAGACGATATGCTTGGGGTATCCACTAACAGCACCTGAGTATATACGGTACAGTATGTCATCTAATTCTAAAAGATATATCTCTGTAATTAACAAGCTATAGATTAATGTATTCACTGCACAGTACTTGTTGATTATATGATATAATGATCATTATAACACATTGATCATATGATATAATAATCAGAACTCAGATTGGTGAACCAATAGGATCCACCGCCTGTTTTCGAGCGGCACCTGCCCCCTCTAGACCAGGAATCACACAGGCTGGGGCAGGGGTCTCTTCAGCTCTTTTTCTATACAGATAATGCCATGGAGAGAGAACTCATACAACATGATGAAGTGAATGGAAGCATGAATAAATGCATATTTTATTTCTGTGTCAGGGCAATTGCTTGACCCATCACACACGGGATTAACATCGTCAAAACAAGAAATCATTAGTGTATTACAGTGACTGTAATGTACAGAGTATATACACACTACATACATTCATACAGACCTGCACAACACATAGAACACATACAAATAAAAACAAGTGAAAATTATATAAGTCACCTTTCTCTGCCTATACCACGCTCTAAGGATATTCAGAAAAAGCAAAAATATGACCAAAAAGAAATTCACCATTCTCCGATATATCAGATCAGATTTTGGGTTAGGGATCGATCGATCCATCCATCCATCCATCCATCCATCCATCCATCCATCCATCCATCCATCCAGTATACAGGATGTCACCATAGAAGTACAACTGTCATCTATCTGGTTCATCAGGTTCTTATTTCCATTCTACCTCGCTGACTTCTGTATCAGTTATGACTCACATATTCTTCACGTATAATCCGGCTTGTGCAAAAGGTATATATTCTCTGTTTGTGTGTTTAATAACATGCGCCGTGCCATCTTGTTCTTCAAGCTCTCTGCTTGCTTACAGATCAGTAATAATAATAAGCTTTATGAACAGAAATTGGATCCTCATCCATACTTCCTTCACAGGTGTTACCGATGATGAAAATACCAGATCAAAATTTGTAATACATGTTCTACAATCATACTGTATATATGATAATTTGTGAAACGAGACATTCTGCATACTTTGCATACGTCACCCAATAAAATATACTTTTATTTGCGCATGCTCTTGTACTTTTACTAAAGTCGTTAAGGGATACATTGCCCAACATATGAGATCACCTAATCTGGCACAATCACAGCATATCTCTATATACTGTACTAGGGGCAGAAGAAGTTTCAGTGAGTTAGAAGTTATGCATATCTCAAATATACTACAATAATAAGATTGTCCATAATTATTTGGTTAAGTTCATCATTGTTGTTTTAATGCTTTGTTACGCCTCTAGCTCCAGTAAATGAACCTAGCACTGTGGGCGGCTGTGGCAAAGGAGGTAGAGCAGGTCGTCCAATGATCCATGGGTCGGCGGTTCGAATCACAGCTCCTCCTGTCTACATGTCAAAGAGTCCTTGGGCAAGACACTGAACCCCAAATTTCTCCCGATGTGCTGGTTGTGCCTTGCATGGTTTCTGCCGCAATCGGTGCAATCAGTGTGTGAATGGGTGAATGTAATGCAATATGTAAAGCGCCTTGGATAAAGGCACTATATAAATGCACCATCTACCATTTAGCACTATCCAGTTTACCTGCAATGTAAGTTTTTACTTACATTGCAGTATACTTTGACTTAGATTCCACCACTGGCTCGCTACTAAGTCCACTCATCTTTTAAATTGAATAGAGCCACGTACTGCAGGCACGATGTGTCCGTGATGTAAACTAATTTAATGATGACAGGTCTAGAGGCTCTGCTACTTTTGATGCCTTATTTGTGTGATGCTGTAGTATGATGATCAAGTAGGGCATTCAGTTATGAAGAAATAAACAACACACAAACAGTTCAAATATGGAGATCGGCGGTTTCTGTTCGACAGCGACGGTATATATAGTGTTTTGTGGAAGGTGTAACTCTTCATGGCCATTCAGTCAGCTATAATTGGAGGTTAACACGGCAACATAATAGATTTTGTCAACAGAGCCAGAGAGCCATAGTGCCTTGCAGCCCAGCCAGCGGCCTTCATGTGGTGCCGTGTAATTCTCAGCTCATTGGGGGTTCGACGGCAGGCCTCTTTGGTCCCAGAGTCATGTTTTAAAAACATTATATTCCAGTGATCAATGTCTTCCTACAGTCATGCAGCCACTAATTACCCGGAGCACTTAACTGTACGCTGATATTTCAAAGCCAACCAGCCGAGCTGCCTGCTGGGTCTGCAGAGACCAGCGTGGAAATGGAGTAGGCTGTCATTAAGTATCTGTCCTGTTGCTCGCTCTACTCCGTCGGTGTTCTCACTATGTACTGCATCGCACTGTATACCTAGAGGTTTACTTCCTCAGGACATTACATTTATGAGGAAAAAGAAAACACAATACTGCCTTGGTATTGTGACTTCATACATTATCAGAAACTTAAACTTGCATGAATTCTGTTATTCTATATATTCGTCACTTTACCCAAATCGATCTACAAGCTCACAATGCGCCTACAACACATGAGCTTGTAGGTCGACTATTTCCAGTGACACCTGTGCATGCATAAAATGACTTGTCTTTCTCCTGGATCTCTTCTCCGCTAATATTTTGTCTAGTTTTTAATTGTTGATGACATTTTCAATATATTTAGTCATAGTTTCAGTCATCATCACTCATCATAGCTAAAATGGTAGTCAGCAAACATTTTTTGTCATAGTTTTAGTCAACAAAATGAAGACTGCATTTGGTCCACATACACTACTCCATCCAAAGTGAAATGCAACAACATGCTATTCCAAACCTAGTAACCTACTACTACAATGTTTGTCTGTTTTCTGTTTTAATTTGACAACAACAAAAGAGGACAAAGGTCAAATATCTCCTGATTTTAAACCATCTTTTAGTACTATAAAGTAAATAAAGTAAAATATCCTGGACATACCTGTAGAGCAAATGGCAGATTTATTCACAGTGGCAGTGCAGCAGGATTACAGTAGTATGCACAGGAAAATATTCCCACACATAAATTTAGCATGTGCTCAAAAGCAGTTGAGACCACTCTATTTGGAGCTTACTGTACACCACTGTACATGCATGGCTGCATCTTGTAGCGTTGGCAAAAAACGGAAACGCTTTGCAGACGCTCCAAGTTGAAGCCACGCTCGAGCGTCATTTCCATGCAGCTGTTTAAAAACCAGGAAGAGACGCCTGGTCTAGGAGCCTATGTGGTTTCTGGTCTAGAGGAGCGGATGCCGGCGAAGATAAGGCAGGATCCTAGTGGTCCCACCCAGGGTGTCCACGATGGTGGATCTTATTGTTTCACCGATCTGAGCGCCCGTTCCTACTGCCCTCCTCCCCTCCCCTCCCCTACCCGGTAGAAAACCAATAGCACAGCTGAGAACACAGACGTCACTGAATTTGGAGCGACGCGCCTCTGTTATTGGTTCGCGAAATACAAGGAAGTGGGGCTTCTCATGCCAGATCTTCCAATGTGTTTTCCCAGGCTTTCATTTTTGAGCCGATTGGGTATCGAGGCTACACACAGATTAACCTAACCTGCTGTGCATCCCTGTTCACGTACCATTGTGATTCACCCTGCAGTGATGTGCAGTGGTCACAGAAGCATTTCGGGTTGTGGTTGACCTTTCCAGCCAAGGTTTTGGGCCAGCTTAGCAAAAACAACAAAAAAAGGAGAGTTGGATGACATTTAATTATTGGTGGGCAGTCATGCTGCACGGCTAATTATGATCCCTTGAGTTTAGTCATTAGAGCCAATTAACTTTTACTTCCCACAAGGCTTTATGGTTTTATGTTGGAGCTCAGCTGCTACGAGTCATGCATCGACCTAATGTATGTATACTTCTGCACACTACCGTGCTGCGGCATTGCTAGATATTTGCAAGAGAAAAGGGCAGACAGGTCCCAAGCATGTTAATGACTTAAAGGAAGATTTCACTTTCAAATAAAATAAACAAATACATGAAAACAGCCCTCTCACGCATTAGATTGTTATTTTTTATGTTTACTTTAGTTGAAAGTGAAATACATATATATCAATATAGCAACGCTGATGTGAGGGTCCGATCTAGCCAAGTCGGGACTCCTGCACGCTGCCCTCCACACTCCATCAGGGTCTTGAGCTCTACAGTGTTGTCAGCTAAGCTGTCACACAGGAGCGCATCTACATAAATGGTACGCTTCTTGCCTTTAGCTGGCTTTGTCCTGGGTTGGCTCCAAACTAGTGCTTGACACTATAGTTCCAGTTGCCTGACACAGTGCCCATCCTTTCTCTCTCTAACTTTGTCTGTGACCTTTGGTAGGTCCCCGTAGAGGACCACATTTCTGTCACCGTTTTCTGTCAGGTGATACAGTGGTAAAATGAAGTATAAATTAGCTCTTGTATGACACAGTTGAAAGTTTGACCTTCCTTTTGATTCACCCCAGGCTTGGAAAGTAATATTTGAGGCAATAGTCTAACTCTAATAGTTGACAAATGACTATTTAGCATATAGGCTACATTTCCCTGAAGGCAAACTGTCATTATAAAAAATAAAAAAAAATCTATCCATGAAACAACTTTTCTGAACATTTCGAGCTCGGATGGTGCAGTGGTAAAGTGTCGAATCCAGCTGGATCCAGGGGCATCCGACTTTGTCGAGTGGGCCCATGTTAGGGCAAGGGAAGCCAGATGGGGAGGGTGATATTTTGCAGTAAGGCCGGGGGCGGCACCTCAAATGCAGGGAGTGTTTGGCAGGAGAAGAAGAAACTGGATGTTATGATGACGTAATGGATGTTGTTCTCTCGCTTGGTGCAAAAAACCTTGGTCTGCCAGAAAAGCGACCTTCAGGGGGCCGATTTGGAGATAGCCGTGGAAAGCAGCCTATAGAGTGCAAGTGAATGCGTGGCTTGCGCACGCATCTCAAAATGGCCGCGGCCACTGTCACACTTTACACTAGATCCGATCAAAAAATGGAGGTCTGAAAAAGATGTGATTCACCATGTTAATGATTTTTTCCATACCTCCATTTCTAGGAAACGCAGACTAGGGGGACCTTTTTATTATTTACACACAACATCTCTAAGGTATATTAATGACATAGAAAATGTTGAAAATTGGTGGAATTTAACAAGAATGTATAGGCCTAAAGACAATCATAGACACCTTTGGAATCAATGGAATGATTACCCTTCACGCTGATATAAATCAGCCTTGTGCATAGTGTTTTTCAGGGAGGGAACTCATTTTGTCTCAAAATTGTAATCTGTTGTCGGGCAGAAACCTCTATCTCTAAAGGGTGACTATCTTGAATCTCCCAATCACCATTTCCCGTCACACGTGGGGTTGAAAGTAATGGATCATGAATATAATACTGTATATGCCAACCCAGTCGGCATTTCAGTTTCTCAAGCAACATTTCTTTTATTACAGACCTGCAAAAGGCACCCATCAAGAAAGCCTTAGCCTAAGAACTTGATGGCTTGACATCACCCTACATGGGAGTTAGTTCACTTTTGTTGAGAAAAGAAAATCATCAGGATGTACAAAACCGAGGCAAAAACAAACTTTTATAGAGAGCGCTGCTGTCCAAATAGCAAGGGCTGATTCTGATGCCGCAGCACATGGGGCAGTTCAGGATTCTTGACAGGTTCAGAATACAGAGATGGTTAGTTCTTCTCTGTATTGCCTCCTGGGGAAGCTGATATTTTCAGCTTGGGGCGTGCGTGCGTGCGTGCGTGCGTTTGTGCGTGCGTGTGTGCTCTCGATCGTAAACACCTCAACCCCAACATACACACACACACGCACACAACACACTGTGGGTTGGTGTGTGTGCATGTGTGTGTGTATGTTTGGGGGAGGGAGTTATGTTTACGATCGATCGGGCCCTATCTCACAATGCCTGTGGGGTTTGGGTTGGATAGACTCGGTTAATTGGTGATTGAAAAGCCCCTCCGGTCTCCCCACCTGTTTAAAGGTTATTTTGTCATAAAATTGAGTATGTGTCGTTTCAAATACTAACACATAGTCTCGCCGCGCGCCGCTGCACTCTAACAACAGAGCCTGCGTTGGCATTTCTGTTGGCGTGTGGGTCTGTTTATTTCTTTCTGAAACGATTCCACATAGGGTGGAATTTGAAACATGTTTTTACCGTACTTGAGAGATGAGTTTCTGTGGAGCAGAGGGGTTTAACCCATTAAGGGTGCCCCAAGGACGAGAAATGTTGTATTTTTTTCTCCTGGTGCCAAAGGTGAGAAAGACATTTTGTGTATTCAGTGTTAAACACTAGAGGGCGCTTGTAGCCACCATCTGAATGATCCTCGGTTGCTAGGAGACACATACTCATACAACAGGCAGGAACCGGAAGTAGGGAAAAATGTCCGGTGGCCCACATCAAGCCTTCAGAATGGCTGGGCAACGTTGAAGCCGTCTCCCTACTGGTCAAAACCTGGTACTGCAAGTGAGCTGGGCCCATGCTAAATTTATGAATGAATTTATGATGTAGACGTGACGCAGAGGTACCACAACATGAGGGGTACAGCAATAGGAGCCAACCAATCATATCAACGCTTGAGGGGTACTACCCGGTTCTTATGGCTTCAAAACGCCACTGAGCTACTTCCATTGAACTGTTTTTATTGTATTGTATTTGTGACACATGCTTTGGCAATGTAAACGTTTGTTTTCTCATGCCAATAAAGCTCATTTGAATTGAAATTGAATAGCGGGGGGGCGGGCTATCGCTCCTCAATGCATTCTAGCTATATGGCCCACATACAACAGGCATAAGCGGAAATGGGGGGACACGGTGCAAAGTGACCAGTTTTGAGCTTGCCCTGCAGATCTGCTAATTTGAAGACTGAAAAATAACTTTAGTTCCATGAATGCCCTAAATCACAGAAGAGTGTCGCACAACGGAAGTGAAAATAGCCGATCCGCAAGCTGGTGCCGTGTTGACAGCTTGTAGATCAGCTTTTTTCCACAGCTTTCACAATCTTTGTAAGGATATGGACATACAAGGTTTCCACCTGACAACAACAATATAAAATAATTTCCATCAAGATCTATACATTTTTTTTAACATTGTCTTTTTTTTATTTCGTCAGTGGACTCCATCAATTCTTTTCCCAATCCTCCTTGTGTGTCAAGGCCAGGGTCTCTGTTGACGTATCAATGTATCGACAGGTCAACCTGGGCCAGACACCGATTGTCTGAAGCACCGCAGGGGGCATATTAATGCCCTCTGGGCCGGCCGCAGCTTTCTGGCAATATCAGCACAGATCGACCTCATGCTCCACCCTGTGGAAAGATGGATGGGGCATCAAACGCCCGGAAGGACGTCTCGATTTATTGCCACGCTCTTTCTCCCACGCGGGCCAAGGCCGCAAGTTTAGGATCCGAACCATGACTCAACAAGATTGGTCGTCAGAAACTTTGGGTCCTACTAGGTTAGTTTTTAGATTAGTTTATTGGTTGTCCTTATAAACTGCAAGGGTTTCCTCAAAGTTTTCACGCCAAGGACCCAATGAGCCATAGCCTTCGACTGGATGTGGCCTCGCTGTTGTCAAATGGATGGCCACATGATAGCGTTAATCTTATGGCACAATCTTATGAATTGAATTAAAAATGTCCGGCCACCCTCAAGCACATGAAAGGACATTAATATCTCACCTCGAAAAAGAGAATATGTCAAACTGAATTAAATGCAAAGAAAAAACACAATTTAAACAGAAACTGACTGATGGTAAATTGAGGAGACGAAGATCTTAAAGGAGATATAGACAACTTCCAGTGTTTGTACACAGAAGTGACGATGTTTCCAAACAGATTCAAATATGGCTCCACTCCCCCTCCCATCGAACCATGTCACTTGAGGCTATGGGTTGTTGCTGCTCAGCTCCTGGCCCTGGGAGGGACACATCGGATATTGCGTCTTGATGGCTAAATATAGAATTAAAAAGTATGAAATTCTATTGAATATCTTAGTTACAATGAAATTGAGTTTTTGACATCTAGAAGATTTAGAACACTTTCCTAGGGTCTTTATGTGTGTAATATGTGGTTTTAGATATTTTAGCAGTGTCCATGACAGACAGGTAAACACCTCTTCCGGCTCTGGGGCGTTCTCGAGAGGGGGCAAAGTTTTCCCAAGATTCCTTGTGAAGCATGAGTGGAATCTTGTCAAGCTTCAGCGAACATAAAACGTAAGTCCTGGAAAAGATTGGCCAGTAGAGAATTGAGTGGCAGCAAGAGACACGGTGGAGTCGCATGAGTAATGTCACTTTGGCAGCGACGCAGCGTGCCTTCAGCACTCTTCCTGCGCACTTCCGCCCCCTCTTCCACACAATGGCTCCAACGAACGCCCAATGAGGCATCTATATTTACTGTCATGCGGGAGGTGATGACTCACCATCACCATAGCGAATTCCACCATTTCAACAAATAAGCACAAGCAAACCACTGCTGTGAAGTGACTTCACATGAACGATATTGATGTAACCAGGAGATTTGGTGGGGGATCCGTCTCCTCCTCCGAGTTCTCCCTGGGTGCAATCGAACAGCGGCGAGCGAGGTCTGCTGCTGGGTAGACTCCACATGCACCCCACGGGAGGTAAGCCAGTAAGCCAACGTTATGTGAGGGCTGCTGCATGTTGGATACCCCACCAAGACCAGGCGCTACATAGCGATTTTCATCATTTCAATAAATAATCATATCATTTCACATGAAAAATGTTGGTAAAATTACCATATTTTAGGGGAAATATATATTGCATGGCGTAATGTGCATTTTCATTATAATGCTGGGAACTGGAGTTGAACACGGTGCCATGGCGTCACACCCTCGCGCTGTTATTGGCTAAAATTCCGCCTCACTCCACCCGAGTGGAATAGTAAGAGAGTGGCAAAACGCTTTCATCTCGCCGCAGATCGGGTGCTTCCGGGCTATTGTTCCAAACACTGTAACTATCCCTTTGAGATTGAATAAGGACTTCTGCATTCCATTGTTACAATGGGAGTCAACGCTACTACGCTAGTGTCGCCACTCTCATACTACTTCCACTCGGCACTCCCCCACTTTCCTCTCACACACTGACGTGTCCCGAACACCAACAACCCAGAGGCAGTCAAAGGTAGTGTCTGTCTGCAGGAAAACACCCTTGCATCATTATACAGGGGATGATAGATAATTTGCCTAAAAAACGCCTAAAGCCTAAAGATATGAATAGGCAGGTCAAAACCTAGTATTTGGCTGGACCATACATTGAAGAGATTTCATTTGAAACCACCTTCGATGGTGATTATCAAATATAGGGCATCAAACCTCCCTACAGAAGTACTGTGTATAGATAGTAGATCATGCACCACTATGATTTAAGTTACGTCAGCAAATCACAACAATCTTTTTCCAAAAATGAGTGCATTCCATACACTGTAAATAAGTGCATTTGTGAAGTGCCTGCAAACTGTAATTATCTCTCTTCATCATCTCACACGCGCGCGCACGCACGCACGCACGCACACGCACGCACGCACGCACACACACTTCAGCACTTCTCTCTCTTCCTTTGTCTGGTCTGTGCTGTCCAGAGGAAATGTGCAATTATCCAAACTGATGACAATAATTGTTTTGGAATTGCTTGTGATTATGAAAAGTAATGGAGGATTCTGATGACAAAAAAAACAAAACAAAAACTAGAAAAAGTGCCCTTCTGGGCACCGGTCTCCACCAGGAGGATAGGAGTGAGTTGATGTTTGGCAAAATGTTTAGGAGTAAATCCAACAGACCCGTTGTGATCACATGACTGCAGAGATCACGTGTACTGATTTGCGGAGGATTTGGATGAAATCTCTGTGACTAATAGAAACAATGTGTTTTGCAGAAATCGGCCTCATGGTGGCACTGTAACTGGCAGATGTGGAGGGATGCAGGACAAATGTTTTTCCATGGCCTCTATCGAGAGTGCATACAAAGTTGTACAAAGATCGATGCAGTTATACGTTGTATAGGTAAGAACAGGAATTGCCCTGTTATAGCACCACCGTGAGGCTGATTTGGAGGCATGTGGAAATATGCATGTATAATTTCACGGAAATTGCACACTGTGTTTGTGATTTGTGGAATTTTGTTTGAAATGGACCAAGCATGCAAGCTTTGGAAGCCAATCTCAGCCAATCAGGATGGAAATTATGGGAAATGGTGCATATCCAGTTTATCACATGACTATGGAGATAGTGTATACCGACTTGCGTGATGTACTGTATAGATAAAATGTGTATGAGTAATCAACAGAAATGTGTTTTGCCTAAATCAGCCTCATGGTGGCTATAAGTGGCTGTTGTGGAATATTCGGGGCAGAGGTTCGTTGTTGGCATCCAGGGAGTGTGTGTGCCGAGTTTGGCACGGATGGGGCTAACGGTGGCGGAGATTAGCTGTACTGCACGGACGGACACACACACACACACAGACAGACACACGGACGGACGGACACACGGACGGAGTGCAAAACATACTCTCTCCCCATGCTTTCGGCCTGGTGGAAACAATTTTTTTTTAGAATTATTGCCAGCTAATTCTATTTTACTTTGGACTGAACAGATTGTGCAGATCACAATCTCATCTGTATCAACAATGGTGTGCATATTGTTGCTGTCTGGCAGAACACCTTTTTCTTTGCCTTTTACATCATCATACTGCACCGCAACAATAAGTAGTGGCAGTGTACAAGCTCACAACACGTACGTCGGGATATGAAGCACCGTGAGCTTATTAGATCGATCGGTCACTATTTTAATTTGTTTTATAAAATAAAAGAAAGGAACAGTTTTTTGGACATACAAGTTTACTTTCCGGCGAGATATCAACAATATATTGAGCATAGGAAGAGATTAAAAGATGATGTTCCTCCGTGATACTTTAAATTCTCCCTGATGAGTGTCATGGGAATAAATAAGCACATTTCTTTCTGCATGCCGTGACACAGTATACAGTAAAGCTGCCTGCTTAGTTAAGGCTTTGCGGATATATCGTGGAGCAATAGCTGTTGTGTGTAAGAGGCACTGGAAATTAAAATGTCCAGAATCATAAACGTTAAGTAATTCAGTAGTCGCCTAGTCGGTACTCTAGTTTCACCTTCCATAGAGGAGGGTGAACAGACCTTTTTCCAAACTGATCACTATCACAGAGGCTCTACATTTTTGTGGATATTGACCTCAATGTTATAGGGAATCAATGTTCCACGGCAATGTCTATGCCCTTCAGTAAACCAAGAATAGTGAATTCAATTTGATTCTATGCACACGCACGCACGCATGCACGCACACACAGTAGAAAACCCGTTGCTGGTCTGATGGAAACCTTGAATGTCCAAAACCATATTCCTTTTTTTTATTACTATTATTTTTTTCAATTATTTTTTTCAGCAGATACAGGTGTCGCGGCACTATGAGCTTGTAGATCTGCTATTTTCACTACTTTTTTTTATGACACTCTTGTACAATGAAGTAGGGCCTTAATTTATGAATATAAAAAAACGCACAAAATGTAAAAATTTGGAGATATATGTGACCAGATTTGACCTAGAGCCTGCCACCGTTTGTAATCTGTCTTGACAGTGGTGAAATATCAATGTATGCAGGGACACCAATTACCTGCATTTCCTAGAAATAACACATCAGCCTCAAAATGTCAACATTATTTGACATGATCAAAATGTAATGTACTGAAATCTGACTTGATGCTCCTCGGGTGAAAATAATAACATGGAAATACATTAATATCTGTGCCGCACAATCAGTAGGAGCTCATATTGGTGGATTTACAGCTATTTGCGGGTACTTTTTGTCGATTTTATTTTTAGACAATTTAAGACTTAATGTCCATCAAATAAATTAAAATGCATATTATGATAATTGAAAGAAGACAAGGTTCAAGTCTAGCTTTATTGTCCCTTGTAGAAAACTGGTTTGCAGCCAGGTAATAGAGGGCATGCATGTGACATCATCATACCCGTAAGAGTGGCAAAAACTACTTTCTGGCCATGACAGCCCATACATCCAAACTGAAAAGTCCTATCTGATTGCATTAAATAACGTTAAACTCACATTGCAGCTGTACGGAAAGCTTGAATTATTCTCTTTCGATCTGCAAAGATTTTGTTCAATAAAAATCCACCATAGAAATATTATGAGCTACTTTCTGTCAAGAAATGCCCTGCATTTGATAGAGTGTCAGAGTTTGGAAGCACTCCTTATCTGTAAAGCAACCTCCTGCTGCATCCTGCATTATATGCAAATTAAAAACAGGTGATACGTAT
>OOFJ01108383.1:0-13916 GCA_900323375.1 Benthosema glaciale
AATAGAATACCACTCAAGATGTCCTACAAGGCACTACAGTGACTACACCAAATGGGAAGCCGGTTGGTGAGAGTGATCTCTCTGTCGCTGCACTGCAGGTTGGTCAGCACGTCTGTTCATATTCAGCTAGGAGCGCACCAAAAGTGTCAAGTAGGCCTACTCATTATGCAGAATGTCCCCTTTCAAGTTTTACATATAAATCTCTGGAAAATAATGTTTTGTAATAATAATAATAATAGTGGAGTAAGAAAATACGGTATTACTTCAACGGTAACATTTATTGACAGTTTTGGATGCGGGGCGACATGCCAGAACCGGGCCGGCCCCCTTGGTGTGTTCCTGGGGGTCTGGATGTTTTTGCGGCTTGAATGGTGCCTTGACATGAGCAAAATACACTTATTAATATCCCCTACAATGGTTGCCTGACAATAAAGGTTTAATGAAATCTGTTTTTTTATCCATTATTTATTGTGCTTCACTGGACATAATATTCACTGTCTGCCCCAAAAATGACCAACAAATTGTTTTTTAGGTAATGTTTAAAATATAACCTGCTAAAAAGAAGATAAATGCAGCTTTCCCCAAATATTTAATTTGGGGTCCAATTCAATATTCTTTATTGCATTATTATTGAATATTGTATCCTGTCCCCATGTATACTGTAAACTCTTATCTGTGGAGACATCAATGCCCCACATACAGGAGAAAGCATTCTCCCTGTGCCTATAGCCAATGTACCCCTAGCACAACACTAAAACCAGGAAATAGATGAATCTGTGTATATTAAATATATATTGCCTAGCAAATCTCTCTCGGCCCTGAACAGAGTAAACTACCACACAACAAGGTAGGCTACTATACTAAAGTATCTCAGCTACCAGGTGGGAGATGTTACTCATCCAACACATTTTCACCTGTTCTCCACTGCCGGCAAATGGCAACATCTCACAGAATACTGTACGCAGAGTGAGAGGTCAGCTCTGCAATGCACATCATCATTTCGCCTATGTCGGATAGAAACCTTCTATGACCAAAACCTCTACTTTTCAGGAAATCGTAAAACAAACCTGTGTTTTAATGGATCGATCCAATGTAGTTATACAAGCTTGTACAAACTGTAGATTATCTATTTTTGCTACTTTTGTGTGAGGCTAGTAGGCCAAGTAGGACATTCATTTAGAAAAAGATTGAACAGAATCTGGAGGAGTAATCTAAAAAAAAAATGTTTTAAAAAATCGGCCAGGTCAAAGGTTTGTCCTTGTCCTCTGGGAGTGTCATGCATGGTGGCACTATAACAAGCCGTTCTGGAAGATTTGGGGCAGAGGTTCATCATTGGCATCCAGGTATGCCAAAGTTTGGTATCGACTGGGTTAACAGTGCCAGAGATTAGCTGTACACAGAGGGACGGATGGACGCGCACATGCATGCACGCACGCACACACACACGCGGACGGACGGACGGATGGACGGATGGACGGACGGACGGATGGAGTACAAAACTCTCCCATTGCCTTCTGCTGGTGGAGATATGGAGATACTAGCTGGTTTCTGCCCCACAGCAAAGATTTCCTTTTGCACCCGGCTGTCAGCTACATTAACATCTCTGCCTGGTATGTCGGAAGCTGTAGGCAGAATTTCGCCTCTATAAAGATTTTCATTGTAGTCAGTGTAATTGATGTGGTTTTGAGGCTACAGCAGCTTTCCCAATAGGACATGTAGGCAACTAGGGGACTAACATAGGCTTTATTGGAGTGTGTGAGTGACTTCTGTTTACTGGAGAAATGTGTTACTGAATACTATACAGCTATTTAACACAAAAATACATTATGGTGTCTTGAATTACAAGTGTCCCAACAACCAATAGGATTTTAGCTTACCGGTATAGAAAGTGAAGCTAGTAGGCAGAGTTAAGCAAATCAAATTGGGACTGACTTTTCAAATTGTAAATAGAGCTTTGTCCTCTATGCCCTCTGTACCCGCATACCTGACAAACTACCTCAAAAAAAGTTACCGACTCCCACAGCCACAACACAAGAGGAAGCGAGAAAAACGATCTGGTACCACCCACTTTCAAAACATGGGCAAATTATCCTTCTACAGCACTGCCACTCAAGTGTGGAATGCCCTCACTCCCCTCCCCCCTCAAAAAGTGTAAATCCCTGGCGTCCTTCAAAAAAACCCTGAAAATCCACCTTTCAGCATGCCAAAGGGAGAGGAAATGATGACACTGCATGTTGGAACTGGGGAGGACCATCTAGTCTAGAGGAGGCCCAAAATAACAGGTATGAAGAGCTGGTCAGCGACGGTCGAAAGCAGGCTGGAAGCCAAAGTGCATGCCCATCGAGGTTAGCTGCAAAGGGTTTGAGGGGGGCAAACAAAAATTTAAAATACATTTTGAAGATATTTTAAAATATATACCGGTATTTGTGAATGGAAATGACGAATGATAACAGCGTCTTGTGCGCTGCAGGCAGGGGCCATAGTTACGGACTCTATATAGCATTCAAAGATCGTGGAGTATCTGGCTTGAGAGACTACCACGGAGGCAGCATCAGAGGCCCTGGATTAGGAGTGGAGATCCTTGGGGAGCAGAGAAAGGCGACTGAACACAGGCCGGGGTATAATCAGCCTCAGCTGGGTCACCTCGGCGAGAGCGTCTGATGTGGAAAGACCCGAAACACCCAAATGACCCTAGTTTCCATCACTGATGATGTGCTCAGAAGCATCAATAGATGCATGTTATCAATCCTCAATATTCAGCAATGCGGATGTTGTGTTTACATTTGGTGTTGCCGACATGTCTACCACAGTGCGAGTTAACCACCCCTAGCATCCCTATTGTGGGAATTCCTTAAACGTTTTTGGTGAAGATATGCAGATATCTAATGCAGAGGGAATAAAGCCCCCTGGGAGTCTCTGGTCAAGTATATAGGTTTAAGTGATATATACATATTAACACCTCTAGTGGTATGTAATGATACCTTTAATGGGGATATTTTTTCTTTATTTTCCTGAATGAGGGTGTTTGAAATAATAACAATTGTTAAGTGCCCCTTACATCGGGCAGAGGAGCTACATCAATAATTACCATTAGGAATAGGATCTAATTTACGCTGTGAGAGAGGGGTCATTGAGTCATGACCACATGGTCCCTGACCTTGGGGGAAAAAACCACAGGGACTGCAGAAAGGTTGCATATACCTAAATTGTTCAAATCACTTAATAATAGAGCGTTGTTCTTTTTTTTCTGACCGTCTCGAACAATTCACACCTCTGGGTAGAGTTGATCTTAGTGCTATTTATATGAATCTGAATGTCATTATAACCCTGTTCTTTAAATTTCCTTTGCATATGAGCAACATTGCAGTTCAAATCTGCTAATGAGACTAGTGGCAGGGAGTACGAGGAAAATAGAGGAAAAGTTTCAGCACCATTTAATGCAGCTAATAATGGAATCTAGCCAGAATTTGCAAATCAGTGCTGATATATGCGGACAAGTAAGTGAAGTATAAAAAAAATAAAAAAGATATCCTAGTCTCGCTAGGATAGTGTCACAGCAGGATGCGCACACATTGTAGACTAATGACTTGCTAATCTCTTCTGATGTGTACATAAATCATCAGCCTACAGTAGTAACTGACTAGACACCATGCAAATGTGTATGCCTTGTATAAGGTATGATAGTTATACTATAGTTTAATACAAACACAGGGCTAACCACATACGTGGTTACCTGCTGGCAACAAAAAGTGCATTATACAAATAATTATTGTCTCCACCAGGCCGGAGGTATGGGGAGAGACTATGTTTTGCCCTTCGTCCGTCCGTCCGTGTGTCCGTCCTGTCTGTTACCAGCTAATCTCTGGCACCGTTGGCTTGATCGCAGCCACACTCGGCACACACACTCGGCACACACACTCCCTCAATGCCAGAGCTGAACCTCTGCCCCAAAGTTTTCACATTGGCCTGTTATAGCACCACCAGGAGGCCGACCTATGTAAAACACATTTTCTAATATTACTCCTTCAGATTTTATCAAAATTTCACGGGAATCGGTACACATGCTCTCCATAGTCATGTGCTCAAGACGGGTTTGTTTGATTTCTCATACTCCATCCTGGCTAAGATTGGCTTTCAAAGTTCGCAGGAGTGCTCCCTTTCAAACAAAATGCCGCAAATCTGTGAAATCTTGCATGCACATTCCCACTAGGCCGAGGAACAAATGCCACAACATTTTCAATACAGCCTCATGGTGGCGCTATAACTGGCCGATTTGTGTTTTTACCTATAACCGATCTGTTTAAAACCTTGTATGCACACTCCCTAGAGGCAGGAAAAGGAAAAACCTTTGCCAGGAGTTTTTCACATCTGCTCTTTATAGCGCCACTCAGAGGCCGACATATGTAAAACACATTTTCTAATATTACTCATTCACATTTCATCCAAATTTCACACCGATCGGTATATTTGGTACACATGATCTCCATAGTCATGTGATGTTTATATTACTCCTAAACATTTTACCGTTCTCTAGTTGTTGCTGTGCAGCAATGAAGAAGGAAGGGGGAAACATTGAGAAATACAGGTGGGTCGATCAGCAGAGCTGTCTGGATAAATAATATCATTAAACCTGGAAATCACACATCTGTCATCTAGTAAATTTCACAATCTGAATTAGTCATATCATACGTCAAGTTGCCAGTACCAACCCAGAACCTAATGGTTCAAAGGCGAGTTGTCTACTGACTGGGGTACCCGGGCACACATACTACTAGTTAATGTTCAGTACACGCAAGAGAAGAAATAAACATAATGTTAAAGGAGTTGTAAAACACTTCAAGTCTCTTGCATTACTCGAGCCATTGTAGGTACACAGGCTGCTCAGATTCCAAACCACCAGAGAGCACTCCAGATCTCTAAGTGTGTATTTCCGAATGTACTCTGACCCCCAGCAGTAATGATAACAACAAGGTAGAGTACCAGAGTTGGGAAGAATTGCAGTGCAGTGTTTACCTCGCGGTATTGCTTACACACTAAACCTTATTTTTTTGGCGATTTAAAGATGTGGCTATAACTAATGTGGAGGACAGGTCTGATTTGATGAAGAGTACAGTAGAAGGTTTCTTGTCAATTGAGAGAATGTGTGAGGAAATAGGTTACTTGTTATTCCAAACTAATAAAACAAAGCGATGATCTTCATTCCTGCCAGCTCGATCATCTGAACATTTAATTTGTTCTCACTTGGGCCTACATTTTTGATGCATGCAGGATTTTAAAATTCCACCATCGGGACTAATAGGCTACAATGCCATTCAGAAATAGCAGCACACGATATGGAACAGGCAGTAGGTGTGAGTTTTTTTTTTTTTTTTTGCTTGAATATTGTATGCGTTCTTCACTCTTCAAGGGCCAGGTAACATAACGCTCCACAGGGTTTGACCCACATGAAAACAGTGTCTGACTGAGGCAGAAGGCAGTTAATGAATCAAGCGGCCATAGCTGAATGGTTAGAGAGGCCTTCTGGGAATCAGAAGTTCTCTGCTTCTCCCAGTCTATGTGTGAAAATATCCCAGTGTGATACTGAAATAGGCTATTACCTTTGAAGCTGTCATATTAAAACTATAATAATTTCCCATAATTTCCCGACTACCTTACTACACTGATAAAAACTAGATAAAACCGTAGCTATGATGACTAAAACTAAGTTTCGTCAAGAAATAAAAACTAGACTAAATGAGGGACTAGTGGAGAAGAGATCCTGTATAGCAGATGTACAATCTTTCAATGTGTCTCAATGCAAGGTGTTGTAGATCAGCATGCAACCAGGCCGGAAAGCAGCACCACCAAGGCCTGCCAAAATTCATTTTAGTAGACTACTGTAAATCAACTGTATATTTAGTCGACTAAAACTAAAACATTTCACTTGACTAAAATAGACTACAAATAAAACGAAATCAAATATGCTGTCAAAATCAACACTGATCAGGATACAACTATTCTTTATAATTGATTATCCGAAACGAGAACACTAAATGAAAGTGTACGACGTGGGCCTCATAACACACTATACAGCCACTACACACATACTACAACTACTACTATGTTGTTTAACGGCACATGATCTATCCTGTACTTCATATAGGGAGTGTGAGGCATTGCAGTAGGGAGTAGGGAGCCTATAAATAGTCATGGCCCTCAGGCCATTACTAGTCTTTGTCCAGCCCTGACGCACCACACACACACCTTATGTTATTGCAAGGACTGTAAACCAAGCTAATGTTTCATTTACTGTAAACACTGGCAGCTATTAATTAACAACCAGATTTGTATTGCCACAAAGGTTACTGAAATGTTATACAATTTTTTTCCCTAGATGCAGAATCCACTTGAAAAATGTGTTCATTTTCATGAACATGTTTATTTTAATGATCAATCGATTGGTCTTGGATCAATAGAACTTACACAATATACAGTACGATTTTAAAGAAAAAAATATATAACTTTCCTCCTTATATACATTTTATATTATCAGTACAAGTATAGTGTTTGCCAAATATTTGTGGGCAGTGCACTTGCATTATCCTCTCACCAGTTGGCCTCAACCCACAGCAGGTTGGGAATATCTGCATAATATGCACGGTTATGATAAAGTTTATTTAATCAGTTTTTCAGGACAAAAAAATCATCTTATACTGTATGCCCCACATTATAAACTACACTACTACACTATGTTTTACTTGTGTCATCCTGCGTTGATACTGTAGGTGATATTGTGTTCCTGCTCTATGCATATATTTGAGGAAGTCTGAGGAAGTCTGAGGAACAAAAGCTACAATAAAGGCTGCACTTTCTAGCCTGGGTTCCAGGCTGATTTGCTGCATTCCATGGATTTGTTTTGTCACTTGCTACTCAGTCTGGCAAGCAGGCAGCAGACTCATAACGTCACCTGTTACGTAGCCACGTTGTTGCTGATACGTCATCAGCCAGCGACACTCTATCCATGCTATCCAACAGTTTGAGACTAAACCTATGGTAAAAAGTAGACATTAATTTGATTCAGTAGTCCACTTTGGCGTCCTTTAAAACAGGCCTGAAAAAACACCTTTCAGCATGCCAAAGGGAGAGGAATTGACTACCCCCCCTCCCTCTAGTCCAGCGACTTCCCCCACCTCCCTACAACCCCTTTTTGTTCCCCAACCTGTACTGTTTTGTTAGTTGTTTACCTTTTATGATGATTTGAAATTTGTTATTGTTATTATTATGTCATGATTATGAACTGAATACCCAGGACCTGAATGGAAACAAGACCGCAAGGACTTTTTTCGGTGTTCCCTTTGGCTGTTGTGTTTGACTGTACCCTGTACTGATTTCATTCGTGTCTGACTGTATGCTGTACTAATTTCATTTCTGCCAATAAAGTATTCAATCAATCAAATCACTGTCAGATGCAGTAGTACAAAAAAAACTGATGGCTGTGTGGGGTGAGTTTAGTGAATGATACGTGCGTTGCAGGGTAGCCTCGGTCCCAGGCCATCTGCGAAGAGAAAAGCCTGGTCGCAATGTAAGGCAGAGAAGCTATCGGCGGAAGTGTCCGTCGGAACATCCGTCAGATGTATTTCCCCCGAATACGATATTTTCCTGACCAATCACAGCACTTGTTTCATTCACGGAGAATGTAAACTGATTTGTAAAGCATCAACGTCATTTCCTCAGGCGTAACTTCCGGCAAAATCCAGCAACTTCCGCCAAAACAGACGATTGCTTCTCTAGCGTAGGTCTTGCCCAGGGTGGTTGCAGGGCAACAGCGTTGTTGCACACTGCGCATTGATACAACGCCAAATAGTTGTTGTTTTTCCCCCAACCCGCACCACAGACCAATCAGAAGCCACAGGTCCAGTTCACCACTTTTACATGTTCCACTTACCATGGAGATAGGACCCTTTTCAGACTGATTAGCGAGTGACAAAACAAATGCACGGAACGCAGCAAATCAGGCTGGAACCCAGGCTAGTAACTTTACACTTCTACCCCCGATTTGAACCCGGTTTCCTGTGCAAGTGCAGCAGCATTTTTTTTTTACCATTGAGCTAATAGTGTCTGCATGCTCAGGGGATACATTTTATCTTGACCATCAGGTCAAAAGTTGTGTCAGATCCTGTCATGTGAGACATGACCTTTGATGTAATCAAATGTCTCAATAGAAAAGCAGGGAGACTGCCGAGGGGCTGCCATCGTGGTGACTTCAACTTTCCACCAAAAGGCAAAACAACGTTTTATTTTCCTTTTTTTTTTTTTTTTTTTAATTTAAAATATTCTGAAGCCATATTATCTATCCTGCAATGCCAGGCAACATTTCACTTAAATGCCAGAGCTTATGCAATAATGTGTAATTGCAATTGATATTATATCCTGATATAAAGTATGTCCAGTCCTTCAGCCGTTAGCCAAATTCGGCTAATAAATAAGCTAATTTCAATACTAAGCCACTGTTTGAAGGTAAATGGTGCATTTATATAGCGCCTTGGCCCTTTATCCAAGGCGCTTTACAGAGATTGTGCGTTACAGGCACCCATTCACACACACAATCACACATATGCCGGAGGAAACCATGCAAGGCACCAACCTGCACATCAGGAGCAATTGGGGGTTCAGAGTCTTGCTCAAGGACAGTTATGACACTACCTCTGCGTGAGCCCGGGTTTGAACTGGGAACCTTGTGGTTCCCATCCGGTCACTCTACCCCTGAGCCACTGCTTCACCGGTAAAGGCGGTAAAGGTAAACGCGGACATGTCCACGCTACATTACTTATCGGCGCGGGCCACGTTATTATTCCATTAATTTTCATGTCATGTACATTCCAAATACACATTAACCACATTATGGTGTTATAATGAATGGATTTTATTAAAACATAGGGACGTCTTTTGGAAAAAAGAGGATAATTTCCGCATTTTCTTCTTCTTTGTTGGCCTAGAATGCTGAGTGCCGGCCTGAGATTGGCTAATGCCATATATGATGCAGGCGTCTGTGATTGGCTTTGGCTGTTTTTTTGCTTCCACACACACACCATAAGTAGAGAGGCATAAACAGCGTGTGTGTGCATGTATGTTGCTTAGTAACCTGGGGATACAACATGAACACGGAAGCTAGATATACATAGATGGGATATTATCGCTATAAAGTATTTTGCTTAATATTTGAATACCTATTTGGAGTTTGGACATGGATTACGGAGATGTTGGATCCCTGACAGAGGATGAAGATCACTCAGACGAAGATTCCAGTGTAGCAGGAGATATTAACGACGATATTTACGTATATGAAAATGACACAGACTGTGACATTGTCACGGTCGCTGAAGATATCCACGAGGATGCATTAGCTAACGAGGTCGTGCAATGCATCCTATTACATGAAAGGAAATGGATACAAATTTTAAACTTCATGTGTAGATGCACAACGTGCCGAACTAAAACCAACCTCAGACCTCTTGTATGCAGAAGTTAAACCCAGTTGATGTCTACGACAGACATCAGAAGATATCCATGTTGTCGGCAGACATGAGAGACATGGTGATATTTGGACATTATGACACTCATGTAAGAAGAACGGTGACAACAGTGATGGCTATTGACAACCAAACGAAAGGCTCCATGGACAGAGTACATAGTCGGCGATGTAAAGATCTGCAGGACAGCTACTATATGCAATGGTAAGTTTGTAGATCTGCTGTTTCTTTGCTTAATGTTTAAACTGTGTTTAAATGTAGGTTTTGCATGAATGCAACTGAATGCGACACAAAGGAATACAAATATAGGCCAATATACTCTACCTTACAGATTGGACAAAATTACATTTTATTCATCAAACAAGTTACATAGTGCTGCTTCAAGTTAAATAAAACTGTATCAGGATTGATTTGATAGGGCTTTCTATTTGCTTGAATGATCAGAGTCTTGCATGCAAGGGTACAGTCTGGTATAATATGGCTGTAATACCGACAATGTAATTTATCACGTTTGTAGACCCCATTACAAATGTCAGAGCTGCTATTGAGAGATAAGACAGCACATGCATTGCTCTCCTTTTCATACAGCAGATAAAAGCGAGTCTTCAATAGTCAAAGGGAGGAGGCAGAACATGATTTTAAAGGAGCAATATAAAAGAGACCCATCATTCCGATGCCAGCACTTAGAAAGCGCCAATTCAAGAGGTGAAACAAAATGTGGTATAGATTTTTCATAGAGGACAGGTCAATACTTTACTGTATATGACTCAGTTCAAGTGTTCTGCAAAAGCAAAAGCAAAAACAATGTTCTATGTTGCACTGTTGTATTGCGGCCAATGCTTTGATTAGTGTTTTATGGGTGGAATCATTCAAGGAGAACATAAGATGGATGCTCGATTGTCTGCTTTCTTCAATCGCTTTTGCGTGCAACAAGTTACGTTGTATCGATCATTTTTTTAAGGACGCAAGTGAATTATGTTGTAGAAGCAGCCTGAGCACCTCTCAGAAAGGTCACATATAAGACATAGTGATTGGCAATAATGAGTGGCCACGCCAGGCTGATAAGCATTTTCAATATCATCAATCAATCTGGTGATTAAAGAGCCTTTGGAGAGCTGAGCGTCATGAACAGCGACCCAAGGAAAGGGCAACTAAGACTGATGGGAGTTTAACCAACATTAGGGAACTCGTTGATGGAAAGCAGCAATGTTGTGTCCACGTAATGCACTGAGGGATCCATTAAACAAGCAAACCACTGGTGCCAGAGCTATGCCAAGATGGCAATCAAAACACATTTATGTCATCACTGAACGGTAAAATCCTCACTGTAAGGGTACAAATGTAACATCTGTACTTTGTCAGAGTTACAAATGGATGAAGTGACACTAAGGATTTGAATGTCTACCAAAACCAATTAAATTCAAGGGCTAGCAGGGTCACTGACAGGATCAGAGCCACGGATATAAATTACACTGAACTACTTCAAACCCTGGACACTGACTTTGATCAGGGATCCTGCGTGCACTATAGTCTTAAGACAAACTGCTTTTTTGAAGGGTCTTACCATGGCCCCCCCTGGTGAGGAAAGGCATCCTGTTGATGGCAATGGGAGCTGTGCCATGCCTATTGTGGAAATGGTGGACGTGGTGGGTCGTACTCAGACTGGAAGACACGCGTGCCGTCCCCGTCTGGATGGGCAGGACGGTAAGCAAGGCGAACCAGAAGGTCAGTCTTGAATAATGACTTACGCTTGACCGGCTGGTTCGTTGTCCCAGCACACCTGCCGAGAGTCTGCCCACATATGTAAGATCCACATGGACCCAGTTGGGCCAACAGGGCCCCTCTCGGGCCTCCCTGGGTCCCGCTCCAAGATGAGAGGGCATCTCAGTTGCAACCTGAGCCCGTTTCCTCCATAATCCACTGGAGTGTGTAATGTGTTGCAAGATATCCTCGGAAACTGAGGAAAAAAAGAAAGAAAAAAAAAAAAACACCAACACAAAAAACACACAAAAAAAGAACCCCAGAGAATCTTTTTCAAGAAACCAGGCAAAATTGTAATTACTGCTCACAGAGAGGAAGCTGGAAGGAGACACGTTCGTCTAGTCTGTGGTCAGCACTTTGACACGATGTTAACATGTACGTCGCACGGCGAAAGTTGACATCGGAGCCTGGGTAGAAAGCATCCCAAAACATGACGTTTTTAAGCCTCCAAGCAACGCTGACTGTATCCCACCAAAAAATGCAGGGTGAACAAACGTCCCGAGTGTGGAAACCGAGAGGATTCCGATGCTGATTTCAAACAGGCGGTGGGGTGCCTCGGCCGTGATATTAGGGCATTAGAACCAGCGAGGACAAGGCTGCATGTGACAGGAATCCTGATAGGAGTCTCCATTGCCCACAGGTAAAGCTGGAGGCTAGCTGACACTGCCCATGAAGACGAGAGCCTCTCTCCCCACCGCGGTGGGAGAGATAACATGTCTCCCCGCCACACTGGATCATTTCATTGAGTCTTACAGAAAAAAGAAAAAAAAAAAAAAAAAAAAAAAAAAAAAAAAAAAAAAAAGAAAACCTGACAAGACGACAAGGAATGACGGAGAGAGAGAGAGATCCGGGCTGCGACGCGGCGGTCGGGGCGATGCAGAATCCAGCGCTTTTGTTCCCCCCCTTTTCGGCAGAGGAAGAGGGAGAGAACACAGAGACAGAGAGAGAGAGAGATAGGGGAGGGAAGCAAGAGGAGAGGAGGAGGGGTGGTGATGGGGTGGGGGGTGGGGGAGAAGAGAGAGACTGAAAGAGAAGGGGAGCAATATCTGCAGCAGCGGCGCGGTAAGGGAAAAAATCCAGAAAATAAATAAATAATAGCCCGGCAGCTCCTAGTGTGCTCTCTCCCTCTCTCCCTCTCTCTCGCTCACAGAACAGACGCAGCAAAAAATATATAATCTGCGCAAATGGTCAGCTCGGTAGCGTGACAGAGCTCTGTTCTCCATTCAACAGCAGAGCCTCTCAGCCTTTATCTCAAGGCTTCTCTCTCTCTCTCTCTCTCTCTCTCATCCAGTGTCATTGTGACTATGAGACTACACTGCTGCATACCAACATCAACACTGCTGCCGCTCCTCCTAGCTTCATCTTCTCCCCCTATATAGATATCTCTCCTCTGTCGTCTCTGTTCGCCACCATCTGACTTGAGGATGCTCGACGTGACAAATTGCGCGCGCTTGTCTGAGTGCCTCTGTCAGGAAAAGGGAAGTGTGGCTGGATTTGGTCCCCCTGGCTAATGAGTCGGATATACTGGGACAGATGGCTGAGACTGAGATGTACACTCTGTACTGCAGTAGAAAATAATATTATGTATTTTTTTCCCCTCCCAAAGCTTCAAAAACGCTAATTAAAAAGCACAGCAGTGGCCGTATGAACAATCTTGGGGAGGGGGGCTAAAAAAGAATGAATCCCTGGATGTCGGTGGGAAAGAAATAACCTTGGGTTACGCAGTGCTCCGGAATAATGGAGGCGAGGGAAGGGCATGCTTCTAAAGGCATACAGTATAGTCAGGGACTCGCACACAGCACAGGCACAGCAAGAGCCTGTGTATGAAGGGGTGTGTGTATGTGAGAAAGAACCTGTGAGCAAATGAGTGAGGAGGAGGAGGAGGAGGAGGAGGGGTAGAATGGGTGGGCGAAGATGAGACAGATGGACAGACAGGCAGACAGACAGACCAAGAGGGAGAGGGGAAGAGAGAGAGAGAGAGAGAGAGAGATCGAGGGCCACCAGACACACCAAAATACACCAAGGGAAATACTGAAGGCAGAAAACAGGGTTTGTGTGAATAAATACAGGGTACACTACAGATCCACAGCTGACTGGCTCACAGGTCCAGGCAACAGCGAGTCACACTCGTGCTGCAGAGGAGGAGCTTGATTTAGGTGAGCTGTCACAGCTCTTGCAGAATGAGTACGCACAGACCAGCGGAATCAAGGAGTTCTCAGTAGTGACACATTGATGTGATTACATTAGTAACAGGTATTGGGTTGAAATAAATGCTACTGGAGGAAACCTCACGCTGTCTGCTCAAAGCAGAAGAAAGACACAGGCTGCTCTGCTCTAGCTTCCAAGGGACTCGGTTTTACCTTATTGCTCCTCTCTCAGATGTGGTGTGATGGTTTATACATTCGCAATAGATGACACAGAGGCACACATCGGATGTGCACCTTAGCCCTCCTTTTAAACCAGGAAAGCAGTGGCTGCTCTTTTATTGTCTTGAATAATTTATGGACCAGCCCTGCGTGTGCGCGCGCACACACACACACACACACACACACACACACACACACACACACACACACACACACACACACACACACACACACACACACACACAGAGAGAGAGAACCTCTTCTCTTCTCTTCTGTCACA
>OOFJ01108384.1:0-7500 GCA_900323375.1 Benthosema glaciale
GGGGGGGGTCGTTGGTGGGGGCATTAAAGAGGGACAGCGGGACAGGCATGAGCTCATGATGACTGAATAAAAGAAACACAACAAAGAGCAGCTGCCGTTGCAATGCATTAAGTCATGCATTTCAGTGCCTGTAACTAAGCCGACAGATGATTGACTGACGCCAGCATCCCGCAGAAACCATTCAGTCTCTAAATCCCAAAACATGTTGGGGACTGACAAAGAATAGCATTTCCCAATAGTCAGACCTTTGTATTAAAAATAGGCATTAGCTAACGCTTTGATCTACAGCCGAAAGACGTCCACAAACTAGCTTCTTGCTGCTACAGTAGTTGCACACGAGGCAGGCGTAATCAGTTCTCTATCAGCGACTAAAGTGTTCAACCTGAACTACGGGATGTACAGACAGGGCAACAGGACGTTCCGGTGGGCTGGACAACGTGTAACCCGGCACTTCCTGTACATCCGGTTAGTCACTTTCGGCAGTAGTTTTTGCCCAGGCTTTGTCAACTTATGCAATGGAGAAAAGCTAGATGAATGTGTAGCAGTGTGACCACGAGCTTGGGCGTGTGCGGTGATGTTAGGAGATAACCTAAACATTGTTTTTACATTAAATGAGACACTGCTTGCCTTGGGATGTATCATATATGTTAAGAAAGTAGCAATATTAAGCAAGCAATATTATAATGGTGATCAGCTGTATGTGTGTTAAGTGTCAAGAATTACAGCTATCAAGGCTTAACTTAACTCCAGGATTTAAATGGTGTTGTGCGTATGTTGGTGTTATATAACATAACTCACAAGTCCAAATGGATAAAATAACTACTTATCAATTGAGATCAATCCTGGACTGAAGGCTTAAACAGACTCATTCTTCTGACAGTCTCCAGGGAGTCAACAGAACAGTGTTTTTAGAGACAACGCGTTCAGATTGTGCACAAGCCAAACACCACTCAAATTAATGACCCTCCGTGCGACAATACAGTATGAAAGCTTTGGCAGTGTTCAAGCGTCATAATACATTTCCTACAAAGGGTACACTACACACACAGTGTTCTTAGCAACACAAATATAACACACTTAGAGAAAGAGGGTTTCTGCAGACAATCAACTGATACTAAATAAATAAAAACAACCTTTGACAGCACCGAGCAGGCCGGTGAGAAAAGAACACTTAAACGGAATATTAAGTGTTCAATTAAATCGCAAAATGCTTGTTTTATGTTTTAAAGGAGAGACTTTAGGCAGAGCTTTGTGGATGTAAGCCTAAACAAAACCAGCCGCAGATGCCAAAAGATGAAAAAATAAAGGAAGAAAGAAAAAAAAAGAAGAAAAAAATGAACTGCCATTATGAATCAGCTTGTAGGCAATTGCCTACTTCACTGTATGATCATACTGTATGGACTTTCATCCAACATGAAGTCCTTATGATCATACCAGCAACTGATATGGATGAAATATTGCTCATCCTGAAAGACCATGGTACAGTACTGGTACTAGTGTACACTGACACATTATGTGAGACAGAGAGACAACAGAGACTGTATGTTGATACTGGGGTTGGAGAGAAAATATGCTCACAGAAAGTTTTCTATTTAAGTTTTCTATTTTTCTGTCATGCATTTCTATGGTAAAGATACGCCAACACAAATCACTGAGCAGATGTGTCTCTCTCAGAATCAACTTTAACGTCTTCTACAGGTGTAGAAGAGGTGGATGCAAGTTCGTAGCAATCCAGAAACAATTATCCAAGTCACTGAAAAAAGCTTTCAATGGACACAGCAGTCCCTCAGGGCTCTGTATTAGTAGTCTTTTCTGTTAACGTGGGGAAGGATTTAGCACAACATAGCCCATCGACAAGCTGACAACGTGTCGTGATCTTGTCGATCTGCTATCTTCTGCGAAAGCCTACCCCGTGATAAGGATGCTGGGTTTTGAGCGGTTAAAAGTTTCTCTGAACTAAATAAAAAAACTGCTCCCTGTCTCAGAAGTGTTCCACCATGTACCGTACCAAGGCCCTATGCCTATTTATAACTGCAGGATGCCGCAGACGGGAAGGATACAGTCGTGACAAATTCTGCGAGTCGAGTAACAAAATGAATGAGAAATACTACATCTTGCACATTCTGTACAATGATACAGCCAGGCAGTGCATGAAGTTATGCCTTATTTAAAGAAACAACGGTGTGCTGGAACCCTCTGGAAGCCAGTGATTCTTTTACATATACTGTATCATACTGTATATGCACTGGCAGAGGCTGTACGTAATGTGGCATAACTCTGACAAACTACCTTATTGTGGGTGTCTACTATGAAGAACCTTTCCTTACTGAGCCCCTGGAGCCGCAGGAGAGAAAAGACAAGCCATCAGGCACCGATTATTAACTTTACCAACAACTGTAAGGTTAATTACACAGTGGTTCACAAAGATATAGTTCCACACGGACATATTATGTCTGTGAATTGGACGAGAGGCAATAGTTTCATGTCTCACTGGAGACTGTACGGTCAACGGTATGGCTTCGGGTCATGGTTTGCAGCTTCACAACAAAGCCATTAACCCATTGACCTTAAGGGTCATCCTGCTGCATGTTTAAGGTAATGAGGCCATCATTAGACTCCCATTGGCTCGCTGTTTTCCCCAAACAGTGGGTCGGAACCCGTGTTTGGGTCGCGGACCAATGTTTATGGGGTGCATGTAAATAAAATAAATCACCCGTGTTATGTTATATTTCAAAAGATTAAAAACAATCACCACTTTTCGTCAATTAAAAAGCAAATCCAACGTTTCAAAAGTATTTCATGAATAAAATAAAATAAATCTAATCATTTCCATGAATAAATTCAAATAAATATTTAAGAAGTAGTGGAAATAGCATATCTACAAGCTCACAACACAACACAACACATGTTGTGAGCTTGTAGATTTCACTAGTTTAGCAATTTTCACTAGTAGTTTGGGTCCTGGGCAAAACATCAGATTTCTCTTTTGGGTTTTGACCAACACTGTTCGGCACAGTTGGAGACGGAGCAGTGTGCAGCATCAAGGCAAAGTTTAAAGACGTCAAGGGAAATGACCCCACCCACATAACACTCGCAAACACAAATACACCGATATCGACAAAATATCTACAGGCAACAGCAAAAGTGAAGGAAAAACACACCAGTAAATGATACAGGTACACAGAGTATACTCTAAGCCATGTGCCATTGTTAATCTGTATTGTACCAACTAAGAACTGCCACTGCCATGTACTGTGGGAATGACGTCAAAGTGCATTGGCATAAAATCAACAAGATCCACAAGTTTAGTAAATTCTAGTGCACATAATTACTGCGATGCTCAGTCTAAAGGCTAAGAGGACCCAGGGCTCCAGCCGAGGACCTTGTGACACTCAGATGGCCACGCTGAGCCACTGCCACAGTACCCTGGCTTTCCATGTACTTTTGCATGCCTGAACACATTGACGGACGTGTTTTTCCTTTCACTCTGGCTGCCACACGGTGACTAAACACATTTGCTTGGCGGCCGGTTGAACCTACCATCTCTTTAGTGGGCGCCAGGATCTCCTCGATCATCATGCTGTCCCGCGTGAAGGAGCTCCGGTTCAGCGTGTTGGACCTATCGGAACTGAACGAACGCAGGCTTGGAGTGGGTAGATGCACAGGCGTAGTGGTTGTAGTAGTAGTAGTAGTGGTGGTGGTGGTAGCGTTCACGTTAACCGTGACAACAGGCGTCATGACGATGGAGGAACGGGGAGAGGGAGGGGGGCAGGACGGGGTGCCATGACATGAACAGAAAGCACAAAAACAAACAAACAAACACAAATACACCCATTAAATGCATGCAGCTTCCAGGGACCTGACCTTGTACCAATGACAGCAACAACAACAACAAGGAAAGAGCTTTTTGGAGCGGGAACTCAAACGCTTCCCAGGATGACAAAGACTGACTGTGCTGAAAGAGCTAGTGAACGCTGAGGAACTAACTTGGACTCTTTAGTGGGACATTAGGACAGTAGATCAAAGTATATTTTTGTCAGATGTGGCACAGGTCGTTCAATAGCCCATTGGAGACGTCAATCCCTCCTGCATTAGCGAGTGCTGCATTTATACCCCTGCAAGTACAGTAGCATGATATTCCTGCAACGTTTTTTCGAAAATGAGCAGCAGAGCTGTGCAGCAAACATGCAAAGAGTAGCACTCCAAAATGTGCCTAAATATCTTTACCATTACCACCACAACACCTAAAGTACAGTATACCTGTCCTTTAGCCTGACATCTGTATACAATTGTCAGAGCCTAACAGAACAGTACACCTCACACTGTACTGATAGTACAGTACTGAATAGGACAGGCGTATAAGCCTTTGTGAAGCAGCACGTCTTAGAGAAGCACCAAGTAATGTAACACTCTCTTCCATCCATCATCCAAATGAAATGGGAGCAATTAAAATAGAATGTTAAATAATAACGTGAAAACACAAGGTTAAATTAAACATTAAAAGGATCCCTGGCTGATAAGAGAAATATGCCTTAATATGTTATAATTGCTCTAAAACAAAAACAACTTAAATGTTGTACTTATTTCATAAAGAGATAATCTTTCACTCCATATAGGTCAGTCACAGTCACAGTCGCAGGTTGATGATGTCATATGCCCTGTGGATTGCATGGAATGGAATTGTATGCAATGTATATGCTAATAAAAAAACTGCCTGATAAGGATAATATGCACGTGTATTAGCATGTGCATTCAATATAATAATAATATAATAATTATTCCATACGGCTGGACCACACATGGACAAATTACATCATCAACTTTGTTCCTATTGAGTGAAAGATGCCCCGTTTCTAAAAGAAATAAAATATTTAAATGTGTTTAAAATTTTGGATTTTAGATCCTTTTAAATACATAATGGAATATCACTGCACAGTGGTTACTCTTCCATTGAAATGTTATACCCTGGGGTCAGGTAGACACCTACTAGCTGACAAGGAGTACTGCCTTAAACTCATAAGCATGACATCTCCCCCAGCCAGCCAGGGATTCTGTCTGGTATGAGTGGTACAAATGTGTTGCAGGATCACATCCCGGGTGTAGGACATAAAAGTTACAGATTGTGGCTTTAAATGCTAAACAAGAAAGACCCAAAGTCAAAAATGGTAACCATCTTTACTTTGAACTCCTCGTTTGAATAAAAGCCTCGTTTGAATAAAATGAATAAAAGCATTCTTGAGCAATGATATGCGATGAATGTTTGAGGCCTGCGTCTCCACTGTGACTCATCCAACCAATATTGTGCCAGGACTCTTTTGTGCTAAGCAAGATCACTGATATTGAACCAATTATCCAGTGCCCATTCAACTGCAACATGGCCCTGGGCATATTAAACTATACTGTCTATTCTGTTAAATTGACAATACGAGTGAAAGAAGAACATGAATTAGGTTATTGCTCTTCCTGTGGTACTGTAGCTATATTCTGTGTGTGTGTGTGTGTGTGTGTGTGTGTGTGTGTGTGTGTGTGTGTGTGTGTGTGTGTGTGTGTGTGTGCGTGTGTGCGTGTGTGAGTGCGTGCACATCTATTTTTGCCATTCCCAGAACACTTTCTGTCTCGAGTGAGGCGTATGGAATGATAGTAGGATTTCTACTATGCACTGCTATGCAGTGGACAGGATAGATGTCCCTGTTTACTTTACTGCGGACAAGTATATCAGGTTATAAAAAGATCTGTTACTAAATGGGATGTCAACCCCTTGGGGCACATTATTATTATTATTATATGGTACATAAAAAATACATCAGGTTTCTCACATCCTTCAACAACACTCAATGGCACATCCAATGTAATACTCCATCCTCTGCAGATATTGATTGCTTTTCAGATCTCTCTCTATGTTTGTTTTTTTAAGTGAGACACTACTTTGTATTTTGGAATTCCCCAGGCTCATAGTGTACTTGCAGGTATAACCCTTATGACATCTAAGCTGATAAATATAGTTCCATGTAGAAGTTCAGGTCCCTGGAAGATTTGTGACGAAAAACTCCATAGAGAGACTAAATCATAGAAAAAAGACAGATGACTCTCCACAGTTCAACTCAAGAAACAACCCAGCCACAAATAACAATTCAAATAACTGAATGCAACAGGCTATACGCTATCAAAAAGCACAAGGCCCTGTTTGAACTAAAATGACCAACGTTAAAAATAAAATAAATAGTTAACAGGTAACTTACAGTAAAAAATAAAAATAAATAGTAGGACCGCAGTACAACACAAAGACTGTTGTTCACATCAAACATCAAACACCACCAACCAAATGCATGAAACGGATTTGTCAAACTTCAAAATGTTAGTAGTCAAATAAATTGAGACAAATGGGGTAACAGTGAGTGAGTTACATCAAATCAAGGCAAGATGGCAGAAACTGGGGTAGGGTGGGGGTCTGGGACAGGTGGTGGGGGTGGGATACAGGATGCTCCGTCATGCCTTTAGCCTTACCCGACTTTGGGACTATAACGGTAGCAACGGACATGAGAGAAGGAACAAAAACAAAAGAATTATGACACATCGGAGGATTGGGAAAGGACGAGGAGCAGACAGAAGAAGAAGAGATGCTGTAGTAGAAAGGAATGGTTGAAACCCATTTTGATGGCCTCTGTGTTACATCATATCATGTTCAAAGCTTCAACTTTGGCTTGATAAAAATGATGTATTTTTTTCATGAGACCCCATGAAATGTGCCCCTTCCATTGAATGACACTAAACATTAGCCTTAGGTTTAATTCACCGCTGTGACACTTGACACTACACTGTGAGGCTGAAGCTATCGAGGAAGTCTCATTCTGAGGGGCTAGCTATTGGCATTTTGGAATGTTCCAAATGGACGAAGCTATTGGCAGTTAAAAACGAATGTTAAATGACCTGGAAGAAAAGCGCAACAGGACAGCGAAACTCAACAACAGGGAGAAAGAAAAAAAGGAGCAGGGAAGAGAGGGAGACAGGACGGGGGAGAGAGAGAGAGTGAGAACGAGAGAGAAGACGGAGGAGTCCCACATTGACATAGAACCAAGGTTAGGGGGTCAGATCACTTTGGATGAAATCACAAATCACAATTAATTCCCAAATTCATTACCATAATGAATGGCTCAAGCAATCTGTTTCATTACAACATGCAGGCTACTATTGAAAACTATTACCGGTATGTTCTTTTCAAAATCTGCAGGCAATCCACGATGCTGATTGGCCTGAAATGCACTCATCCTTGTACAGAGTCGCTGATTGATTGAACCAAAGCTTGGCTTTAAAACTCCATCACAACACAACCCCCTCGCCAACCCTCCCCTCCACTCAAACTAATCAGGCACTGACTCGTCTAACTGCGAGCCCCAGGGCCACGGAATCGAACGTGGTTCTAATTTCCTGTGGCTCAGTGTACAATGTGTGTCATCGCTCAGATATTCAATAAAAATCCACCCTCCTCCCGTTCTTTGGGTC
>OOFJ01108386.1:6120-17853 GCA_900323375.1 Benthosema glaciale
CACACTTTGTGTAAACGGTGTGTAAACTGTATTGCCAGAATACTGGCATGTTGGCAGTAGCAAAACATTTTGTGCTCATTTGGAATTTCTATTCTGCTCTCCTATGTTATGGTATTGTATACTGGATACATGCTGTTGTGTAAAATATAGAATATTATAGAAGGCTATAGTTATAGTATTTTCTTGTACAGTCATCCATCCATCCATCCATCCATCCATCCATCCATCCATCCATCCATTCATCCATCCATTCATCCATCCATCCATCCATCTTCAACCGCTTATCCCTAGTCGCAGGGGCAACAGCTCCAGACTTCCTCCTGGAGGATCCTGAGACGGTCCAAGGCCAACCGTATCGGGATCCAAGGCCATGTAATCCCTCCATCTGGTCCATCTGGAGACGCTCGAGAGGCATCCTAACCATGGATGCCCGAACCACCTAAGCTGGCTCCTTTCCTGGCGAAGAAGCAGCGTCTCTACTCCGAGTCTCTCCCGTGTGACTGAACTTCTCACCCTATCTCTAAGGGAGACGCCAGCCACCTGACACCCTAATTCAGCCTAGGGATGACGGCGTCCGTCCACTAAACAAATAAATCATAATAATAAGACAATGTCTCGCCACAAAATCAACCTAATCCGTTTAGGTTACTGCCTCCCATCCCCCCCCTCCTCTTCCTCCCTCCTGCTGTTCTGATTGGATCAGCCCACATTGAGGTTGGACAGTGACCTTTTTTGCCATTGCCCAGTTTGGGACGTAAGGTATGAAATCACTTGCAGTGCTTTGTTAGGACATGCCCACGCACGCACGCACGCACATCATCATTCTCCCAAGGCTTTTAGGCAGCTTAGCCGAACTTAAACACTCTGGATTAGTTGAGACGTGAAGGATTTTTAGCCAGCAAATAATCTGTTTCTTGTGTGGCATCATGATCCTTCTCTTTCTCCTTTCCCTTTCTGCAAGAAGCTCACAATCAGAGGAGAGGAGGAAAGACAGACAGACGGACAGGGGAGGGAGGACAAATAGGACAGAGAGTCAGGAGGTAAAGGAAAAAACAGTTTTGGAGGTTGCTGGTTCAGCAAGTGAACAAGTTGTATCCCTTTATATTCCTTCAGGCAATCCTGCACAGCCCGATGATGATAATAGTAGTAATTACCCCCCCCCCCCCAGGTTGGCGGAGGGTGTGTAGAGACCAGGATCACAATATTAGATAGTTGACACAGGGATGAAAAACAGGGGTGACAAAATCGTGGGATAAAAAAATATTTAGGAGAAAGCGGACGTTACCCACATCTTGCAGCAGTGAGGCAGAAACTTTAGAATCAACTTTATTGCCACATCACAGGTTTACAGGCGTAAAGAAGTAGAGGAAAGAACAAGGAGAGAATTCTAAGTGTGAGGTGGTCGTGACATTTCGGTAGGTACCGAAGTGTTTCCAATGTTTCCACCCTGTTTCCATCCTTTGTTCCATCTCAAAGGTTATAAGGAAATAGGAACAGATCAGTGGTTATATGTCGTCCGATGTAAACCGCATGGGTCCAATCATAACCGTAGCAAGGTCAATGATGTGATGTCTCGGTCACAGTTGGTGATAATGTAATCTTGAGCAAAGAAGAGGTCACCTATTTGGGCTGTATTCTTTATAACAAACTGACAGGCGCCTATACGATCTGCTAGGACCCTCAAATTTAGCACAAAATGGGAAAACATTCATTATTTTTACTACTCCCAAAATGTGTAGTATGCCCTGACATCATCCATTTAAGGATGTGAGACACTGTCCTCTTTTAAAAGTGGCCTGACATGTTAAGCATACTGGAGGTATGAACAAAAAATCATTAACATGGTGAATCACATCTTGGTCATCAAGATGTGATTCACCATGTTAAGGATTTTTTTCCCCCATACCTCCAGTTCTAGGAAACACAGAATGGGGAAACCTTTTTATTATGTCCACACAACAACAACAAAGGTATATTAATGACATAGTAAAATGTTGAAAATGGGTGGAATTCCCCTTTAAGGTGCAAAAGAGTATCAACGGTCAGGTTCACATAGAATAGTAGTCCTCAAACTCCACATAGGGCGACACATTTCACAGTTAAAATCTGATGGTAACGGGGGGGGAGCTGTTCAGAAACCTGGTGGTCTTGACCTTGATGGGCCTTCATGCCTAGGCCTTATAGGGGTGTGAACAGTTTGTGGATGGGGTGGTACATGTCCTTGATAGTGCCAAGGTCTATCTAAAGAGGTCGGGAAGCGAAGACCATACTTCCGTACTACGGTGGAGTGCTGGGAGGAAACGGACATGCGCAATGTGCATGTATTGTACAACGTCCTGGTCTCCATTGCGCGTGTCTGTTTACTCCCAGGACTCCACCGTAGTACGGAAGTATGGTCTTCGCTTCCTATCCTTGCTCTACTATCCTTGGATAGTGCAGCACACTTTGACTACACACACCTCTTCCTGTACAGTTCCTGGAGGAAGGGAAGGAAGCTCGTCTCGCATTATGCACTCGGCTGACCACACCACCCGCTGTAGGTTTTTTCGTTCGCGATCGCTGCAATTTCCATACCAGTCAGAGTCATCTCTGTGACAATGGCAGAGAACGTGACACAGAATGAAGGAGAGGCAGGGTTTCAGCTGCAGGCGTGACAGGATGTTTAGTTTAGCCTGCTTAGTCATGTTACAGTGAAATCCCTGGAGGCCACTTCAAATGGTGACATGTCCACAAAACAAAGATAACAATGGATAACGATGCATACAGTGGTGCATTTGACCAAAACTTAGGCCTGATTTACACTGGCAGCCGAATCTAGCCTGAATCAGATCTTTGTCACTTCAAGATAGAAATCAGATTTGCTTAAATGAGTCATGTGACCATCTAAACCAATCGGATTTCAATCTTGATGTGGCTCAGATCTGATGCCTATGGTTTAAGTTGTACTATTCTATGTCTTATGTTTTTTTTTAATGTTGTTTTATGGACCTGAGTCTACTAATAATTGAATTGAATTGATTCAGGCTAGATTTGGCTGCCAGTGTAAATCAGGCCTTACTGAGCTGAATGTCCCTGTTCATGGAGGACGACCTAGAGAGAGAGATTAATATGGAGACATTTGGAAGGTATTTTAACTGTTGGTCAAGGCTTTTCTGGGAACAAAATTACATTTCCCCCTCAGTTCTCCAAGTTCCTGTGTGCTCAGGCCAGTTACTGTAGTTTGTCATTTATACTTATACCGGGTTCCAGCACTATTCTGCCATTGCTAAGTTTGTATGTCGTAATTTTTCAGGTGCATTTACATTGGTGGGTGTGTGCGTGTGTGCGTTCATGCGTGTGCGTGTGTGCGTGTGTGCGTGTGTGCGTGTGTGCGTGTGCGCGTGTGCGTGTGTGCGTGTGTGCGTGTGTGCGTGTGTGTGTGTGTGTGTGTGTGTGTGCGCGTGCGCGTGTGCGTTGTGGGGACAGCTGTGTTTGCGTACCAAGATACCATTGGCATGAATCTCCATATTGTGGAGGTGAGCCAGCCTTGTGGTCTGTGTTTTTGAGCGTTCAACCACACCCTATTTAATTCATTTTTACACACACACACACACACACACACACACTTGCACACGTGTCATGTTTCATGTTTTAAGACTTTTCACACTCTTGAGGTCCTTCCAATGTTCCACTGACGAAGATTCATGTCGTAACACCGACTTGACCTGACTTACAAATTACAATACGCATCTCTTAACCCAAAACATGCTTTTGAACTAGGGATGCACCGATATGGAAATTCTTGGCCGATACCGATGTTTAAAATAACAATTTAACCGATAGCCGATACTGATACCGATATATGTTTATTTAGTTCTTGTAGTTTTTAATTTCCTCCTTTTGTGCCAGGGAAACCATACACATTCAATACAAGAAATACATTTCCAGAATCTACAGCTTGGTAGACTACAGATGACCAACATATTCAATGCAAAATGTATGCTTGTCAACAACAGATAAACATCGGCTACTGCCATCGGTTAATGTCAGTTTTATTTGCCGATACCGATATTGGCCGATAACAGCAAACATCGGCCAAACCAATATGTGGACCGATACATCGGTGCATCACTACTTTGAACAGCTCTTTAACCCATAAGAGATCATTCAAAATATACTCATATACTAGTTCAGAAAATCATTACTTACAAAGCTCAAAGTGTGCTTCTGAAATGGAGCTCTCTCCCGATCACACTCTCTTTGTTTTATAACACTGTTTACATAGAAAATTAAAAGAAAGTTTGATTTGTACCCTGCTATCCAGGTCTCTACCACAAGCTCTTAATGCTTCACATATTCTAATTTATAATTTCTTAAACTAAATTGTGTTGTATATATGGAATCTAACTTTGCTACTACAGGGAAAACATCCAGATTTACATATGTCACTATTTTGTACTCTTTGATTGCTCCTTTCTTGCACTCTTTATTCCTGTTTGCTGTGCTGGCTGTGTTTTTGTTGTTGTGAATGTTATGCCTATGCTGCCGCATTGTCTGATGGAAGTAAGGACATTTGAGTACAGTATAACAAGCATCACCTCCACCTCCCAGCGTGACTCACTGTACAGTAGATGCTGAGAGGAATGTCGCCAGTGGTTTTTGCTCCATCGCGGGACAGGCCTGTATGTCGGATTCACACTATGGTCTCGGATGCGCACTCGGGACCACTTGGTAGAAGATGTTGTGTTAGTGTGAATGCTGCGTAATACCGTTCCCGGGAGCAGATGAGATCACCCAATAAACGTTCCCGGGACCACATTCAAGTGTACTCGGATACAGATCGCTGCAATGTGAAAGCATTGAATACAATTGAATGAAGTGTACTACTCGGGTACGGAAGAATCAAGGCCAATGTGAATCATGGCCAACGGGGGGCAGGCAACTGTATCCGGGAAGGGTTTGAATCAAACAGACTCAGTCCGCCTCAGTGTGAATCCCCTATACGCCTCTAATATCTGTGAAAGTATCCAAGACGTGGCCCAGACATCAGAACTATCACGCTGACCTATTGTACTTCTATAACTATGGCTTCTTCAGACACACACACACCGCGCACACACACCGCACACACACACAGCCAAGTTCCAATACCTGGCACTTGAGGTGTCTTACCAGTCTTGAGTTGTGTGATTAGTGTTTGTGTGAGGGGCTGAAATCTCTAATCCCTACTCCATTATGGAGCTAATCCCTCCTCTTCTCTGCACCGCGGAGTGGTCCACTCACACGCTTCCTCATTGTGTGTCTCTCACCGCCTGCCAGTTACCGTGCCAACGGTTGTCAGCGCCTGTCAGTTACCATGGCGACCCGTCAGTTGTCGTGTTTGGCGTGTCGCCGGCCTGCCACTCAGGGCCGTGTTTTCTCCGTCATGGGGATCAATCTAAGTGTTTTCAAGAATCTCCCGGGGTCGCGCAGGGGTCGTGACCCCTTGACCTCATGCACCTCAGATGTTTTAAGGGGTGTCTTTCCGTCCCTCTGTCTGTCGGTCTGTCTGACAGAGCAGGTATACTCGTCTGTCTGTCTGAGGGTGAATGTTAAATGTAAAAGTGTGTAGCAAAAGGCCAATGCACACCTCAACAGGCTGGTGACTGACAGGTGCGTAGGACAATGGAGCATGGACTAAAACCGTATCTTTGAAAAACAAAGAAAGGTCCCGCACACTTGCCAAAAATGTTGCTCTTTATTCAACGTTTCAGTCACTCAGATCTTTATCAGGACAGACAATGTGATCAAATGTAAAAGTGTGAAAATGGACTTACAAAGGCCCATTTTCGCACACGCGCGCTCTCTCTCTCACTAACAAGCGTTAGATCAACACTCTTTAGCTGTGTGCATAAATCAATGTGTCTGTTTCATAATAATAACCTGTTCATTTGACACCGGCTGAGCTCACTCTTCTCACTATCACAACTTAATATCAGAATTCCCAGCCTGTGAACCTTAGATGAGAGTGTGTATCGTGTTCCATGTGTGCACGTGTCCGTATCCGTGCGTGTGAGTGTGCGTGTGTGTATACGCACGCTGCCGCCACGCCGTTCAGATGAAATGTGAGAGCTTTATGCTTCTGGCAGATGTTCAGATGTTTGCCAGCGTGTTTGAATATGAATCCCTGGTTGTTTGTTCCGAACACGTATTTGTAGCTGCGCGACGACAGCTTGAGGTTGATATTACACGTGTCGACATGTCAGTTTTATGGGCTCCGTTTATTAATGGGTGTGCGTGCGTGCATGCGTGCGTGCGTGTGTGTGTGCACGTGGACTAGAGTTCTAGGACATATTTGGTTCGTGATGACTAGTATTGGCACAAAGATGGGCTTTAACAATCGTTCATGTCTCAACAGTAGCCTGCAGGCGCAACTCTGGACACCTCTATCTCTCTTCCTCTCTCTCTCTCTCTCTCCTTCTGTCTCTCTCTCTCTCTCTCTTCTTCTGTCTCTCTTCCTATCTGTCTGTATCTCTTTCTTGTGTCTGTCTGTCTGTTCTGTCTGTGTGTTTTCTTTTTTTGTTTTTTTATTTCACTTTGTATTATTATTATTAAGTGTCTTATGTGTATGAGTGTTTTTTTTAACATACAAAATGTACACTACATTGATGGCCATAATTTGGCAGTCCTAGTGTCTAATTATGTATGCATGAAAATGCATGTGTGCATACACATTCGCATGTGGGGCGGCTGTCGTCAGGCAGGTCGTCCAATGATCCGTGGGTCGGTGGTTCGAATCCCGGCTCCTCCTGTCTACATGTCGAAGTGTCCTTGGGCAAGCCAATGAACCCCAAATTGGTCCCGATGTGCTGGTTGTGCCTTTCATGGTTTCTGCCGCAATCAGTGTATGAATGTGTGTGCACTATGTAAAGCGCCCTGGATAAAGGCACCATTTACCATTTGCCTGTCTGCAGATATTGTGTGTTTTTGTGCATGTGTCTGCCTGTGCTCCCTATATAGAGTGCGTGCGTGCGTGCGTGCGTGCGTGCGTGCGTGCGTGCGTGCGTGCGTGTTTAGAGAAGAAACGGCACCATGGGGTCCTGGGGGCGTAGAGAGAGGCCCTGCTCATCTTCCTAACCCCGACCCCTCCTCACCCTTGACCTTTTAACCCTAACCTCTTAACCGCTCACCTGGTAGGATGACAGTCAGCCAAGCAACAGGTTAACCTCTAATCATTGGTGCTTTTCTTTTTTTCTTTTTTTTTGCTCACCCACCATGACGGAACAATAAATGAGGGGGAAAACACATTGCTTCTCATTTTTAGGCCTAATTTAGAGCTAATTGTGATGGTGGCGGTGGCTCAGGGGTAGAGTGACTAGATGGCAACCGGTTCAAACCTGGCTCCCCCAGAGTTAGTGTCGATGTGTCCTTGAGCAAGACACTTAACCCTTAATTGCTCCTGATGTGCTGGTAGGTACCTTGCATATTTCCTTAGTTCCTTATTTTTTTGTGTCTGGCTAAGCGATTACTCATGTGAGGAATTGCAGAGTCAGATGTACCCTGACTTATCTTTCCTAAACTGAGAGTCAGAATTGTCTGTATATTTGTCCGGGCTCTCGGGTGGAATTACCACTGTAATATAAACTACCTGCCCAACAGCATTGACCACACCTCCAACTCTTAAGTTAAGTCATAAGAACTGGTACTTAAGAAGTGCAAAATAGGACCCTTGGGGTCTGAATCCACCGCTGTGCATCCGGCTTTATCGAGCGTCTTTACGTCTCTCTTCACTTGGCCTGACTTGCGCTGAGGGAAGCCAAGCGGGGAGGGTGATAATATTGTCACTGTCCTACGGGCTGGGATAAACTGAAACTACAATGAAACCATGGGGGTCTATGAAGTTACTGTGTGACGTGATGCAACTCCCACTCCCTCCATCTGCCCACCCACCCTATGCCTCTGTCCCATTCGCCTCTTCCTGTTGGACAGACAGGCCCCGACCTGCCCAGGTGAGCTGATAGCCCCGCTGCTCTCACGCTCAACCTCTCTCTCTCTCTGTGCCTGCCGTGTCAGTATCACATTACTGTCACATCTGCCAATGAACACTTCTACTTACTTCATCAGAGACGATAAGATAAGACACAGATGGAAGATTTAGTTTCCATTTGATAATGAAATGTATCTGTGATATGAGCCGTGATCTCATACGGTGTAGGAACAGTATGATGAAAACAAAACGACATGTCATGTCAGTACGTCTCGAGATTAACATCAACAGGAACGTTTGAACTTGGTTTTACATAACATTGCATTTTCAGGGCGGGATACCAATTGTATCCAATCAGGAGAGATGAACTTGCACGTGAAATTGGAAGTGATGACACAAATTAATGAGCAGACACATTTTTAACTGGAACACTATAAAGGCTCATTCATAGTTAGAGTTTTCGTGACCACCACGACCACCGTGACCACCGAAAACTACAACATGTCACATCACCTCAACCACCACACCGCACCGCTGTTTCCAGCCCTGCTCTCTGTTTGTTTTTACTCACCACCGTTGCTGGTGGTCATTAAAACTCAAACTCTGAATAAGCCTTAACATTCAAGGTGATAAATGCGTGCTTTCTCCTGGTTGGCTGTAGATTTGCCACTCACCCAATGTATTCAGTCAGTTTATTAAAGAGCTATTAGAGAGCATATATACCTCTGCTGAACAAACACTCTAGCAATGAGTACTATCACAATACAATGCTTTAACCTTTTTACGAAAAGTATCACTTGTCCTATAACTTCAAGGCACCTACAGTAAAACAAAGTTAAAGAATATAACAAAGCTGGACAAAGCAAGGTGTTTGATTTGAGGGTCTTTTAGAATCATCAGACTGCAGTTTCCATTATTAATCTATCTTTGTTTAGGTAGGTTTTTGGCTGAACTGCAAGAATAACGCCATGAAGGCCTGCACATGCTAACTGTCTTGGCCCACACTTTATAGCCCCACAGTCCAGTCAAACACTAGTGGTTGACATATCATAGCAGATCTGTGATTGGCAGATGGCCTAAAAAAAGAATAGAACGTTAAATCAATCAAGCCCACTTGACGGAGGCTCAGGCTACAGTTATTCTAGCTCAAGCTGTGACACAAATTTCACATCATTTGGAAACGCATACCAGTGTAAACTCATCTGATGATTGGCATGTGGCCTAGATAAAAAAAGGAAATTGATTCCTGCACTCTAGTAAATCAATGTATCGGGGTCAAGAGTCATACAAGGTGTCAAAACAAATCTTTCCACTTTTTCTCCCAGGCTCTCATTTCCTCACCTGGCACTTACGGTATCATACATCATTTTCTAGTTACAGGAATGGCTGTGTAACATCTTACTTCTACTTAGGCTCTTTTGACTACCCTTCAATATTAAACTTAATATCAAGTTTAGTTTTAGACACCATGAACGTCACAAATAAATAATTATTTGCGATTATAGTTTCACATCAAACTATTATTTTGGTGATGCCTCATGTTGATGATTTTATTTATAAACCTTGTTTTCGAAAAAAATGATATATTGCTTAATCACGTCGTTCTAATCCTGCTCAGTTTGCTCATAACACTAACAGCAGTTTAAATTAATGCAAATTAAGGACCCGCAAATCGACATTTATTTGGCCGCGGACCCCGCATTTGAAAACATAATGCAGTGAGCCCGATAAGAGAGGATTTTTTACAGCTCTAGCTGTGATTCCGAAACATATTAATTTCAAGGACACCCAGTTTCACATGCATTAGTCTACGTACCACCCATTTAATGGCATTTCTATCTCTGGGACCCTCAATTTATATTGTAAGATCAATGCTAAATTAACTCAGAGAGCGTACAAATGGAAACAAATTTGTACACACTCTTGAGTTACAGACCCATAAGGGTCTATTTGGTTCCTATACTATCTCTAATTTAGGTACCCCCTGGAACTCCCTCAAGTACCCCTAGGGGTCCCCGGACCCCACTTTGGGAACCCATGTTGTACGGCACTCTGAATTATGGCACCTGTGAAATGCTCAACATGTAAGTGTCAAGTATAAATGGGGTCACCTCTAATGTGGCAATCACATTACTGTACCACCCAGGCAGACAGTGACAGATATATGGAACCAATAGCAATAATTGATGTAAGGCTTTATATGTTTTATAGTCTTTGATTGAATTAGAAAAAAGTCGTAAACTAAAAGAAAAAAAAGAGTACACGTGCATTTTCATTTCCACAGATTTTTTGAGCGGTTCCTAACCGCTCCATTAAGTAGCAATGTGTGTATGTCTCCGTGTCAGAGCACTGTAATATATGTCTGTCTCTGTGTCCGAGCACGGAAAGATGCAACACAGTAACTCTGTGATTTATCAATGTTTTTTTTTCGGACGTGGGAAGGCACGCCACAACCGGGCCGGCCCCACTAAGTGCATTCCTGCCACCCCACGTGGTACAGTTGCACCGCTCACTTCACACAGGTGTGATATTTTTCTGATCTTTATAAGCACGTTTTAGGCTCTTCCTACCTGTAACAATCAAGCGAGTTTTACAAACACAGTAAAACTAAACTAATCTAACAGCTGCTTTGTAAAATTAAATAAATAACAGGTAGTGTATATTTCAATATCTCTGAGTATCTTCATTATATGAACCCAGCTGGCTTCACAGCTGTGGAATAAATGGTAAAGCTGTGTTTCAGTGGAAAAGGACATAAATTACTGTCTGGCACCTGTACAGCTTAAACAACATTCCTTTTCATTCATCATTCAAAGTTTGAAGAAGAGCATGAATTGGTGAAAATAGAAATGGACCAACTGAATATTTGTGCAGGAAAGGTTGTGGTTAATATTTCTTTTCACAGTAACCATTGCATTGTCTTACGTATTAATGAATGTGTGCACAGTTTTCAGTTTGTCTTATTTTGTATTCTTACAGTTTTACATAGATTGTGCATCACATTCACATACACATTCATACACCGATGGCAACGGAAACCATGCAAGGCACCAGCCAGGACATCAGGAGCAATTAGGGGTTCAGTGTCTTGCTCAACGACACTTCGACACTAACTCTGGGGGAGCCCGGGTTGAACCGACAACCTTGTGGTTACCATCCAGCCACTCTACCCCGGCCCTGAGCCACCGCCGCCACCAGTCTTTGTTGTCAATGTTATTTCAACTTAGAACAAGGTGTGCAAATGTAGACCTTGCATTTGGAGATCTACAAATGTATAAAGTACTGTAGGAGAAAGAAAAATCTCACGGTAAATACTTTGAAACATGTATTTTACTCATACAAACACATGCTCATAAAGTTTGCAGTCTTGTTGTGCATGCAGGCTTCAGTTCCACTGTTGGTGTGAATTCACTCCCTCTGGCTCCGCCCCTGGTTATCCATCCATCATATTGACTCCTGCTGAGATTACAGTTCCATGTCAGCGGTGATGGATTTATACAGCCACGTGGCTCCGCCCCTCCCTTGGCCCATGTTGAATTGCACTGGATGAGTCACAGGATGGATGCGTGTTAATAGGGGCATAGATCAACAGGAAGCAGGATAAATACGCACGCACGCGCACACACACACACACAGCGCGAGAATGCACGACACACAGACACACACCTATATATATATATATATATATATATATGTACACACACATGTATAAGCATGCGTATACTGTAGCGTAGCGTAGCGTACTGCATGTGTATGAGCGCATACTTTGCACCTGCACTCAGTTATAC
>OOFJ01108393.1:0-12438 GCA_900323375.1 Benthosema glaciale
ACATCTTAACCGCTAGGCTAAAGGGGAAATCACCCTAGAAGACAAACATGAAATTCCATTGACAATGAATGGACACTTTTGAGTGTTTGTGTAAACACAAACACTCAAAAGTGTCCATTCATTGTCAATGGAATTTCATGTTTGTCTTCTAGGGTGATTTCCCCTTTAGCCTAGCGGTTAAGATGTTGGATTTTGACACGGGAGACCCATGAAGGTTCGATTCCCGGGCTTTACACTTTGTACTGTGAACAGCTTCTGCTGCTCGCTACGGTCTTGGCTGTCTATTAGGAGGGAAATGATCCAGTGCACATTGCTCTGCTGATTGGCTGGGTGGATTGGCCCGGGTGGTGGTGCTGGTGGTGGTTGGGGGAGTAGACAGTCCTAAATGTGTATTATTTAGCTATACTTCAAACTTCTCCTCCAGCTCCGTTCACCACTATAATAGATTATAAATATTCAGCCGCATCGCTAATCACATTTGTGTTTTTCAGAAAGCGTGCATGCGGAAAGGGGCAACTGTGTTTTGAAAGTCTTGGCTCAGTTTCAGTGTAAATTGATTGTGTTTTTTTTAACATCTGTTGTGCATTAATATATCCACAGGCTGCTGCATTTATTTCTTTATTTCTGCTCTTGTGCAAGAAAAAAAGAAAAAAGGACAAAAAAATAAAAGAACTCTGCCACACACACCAACAGACATCAAACCGGAAAACAAACCGAGTCCCCAGGGAATGGCTGATATAAGCCTTTGATATGATTTTTTTTCTTTTTGTCTATTTTTCTCATACAGTATGTGTCTCGAAACGGTACAGAATGTGTGCCCTGCTGATGCAATGGGCTGCTGTGCTGCTGGAAATGTATAGTGTGCCTGGCTACACCTGACTGAGCAGAGACAGCAGAGCCCCAAGTCACGGGGGATTTGTTTGTGTGTGTGTGTGTGTGTGTGTGTGTGCGTGCGTGTGTGTGTGTGTATGCGTGTGTGTGTGTGTGGTTTTCTCCTAAATGTCTGCAACGTGGCTGGATTCATGGGGGCCTGTCCTGTCTGTGTGCTTTCAGGTCTCGCATCTCCCGTGTGCCATAGAGATGAACTGAGGAGTGAAAAGAGAGCAGCAGCACTTGTTAACTCTCATCATGAACTCCCAGATTGCCATCTGCCGCGGGCCCATGAGGTCAAAGAAGAGCCATGGATTAGCTGCCCTGCTGAGCATTGTCTGCTGTATTTGTGCCTTTCACCTCACTACTGCCATTGACATCCCGTTGGAGGGTGAGTGCCAACTTCTCCTGTGTGGGTGCATTTCTGGCCGGAATGGGCGATGTGTCTTGTTTCAGTCCGTGTCCTCATTACATTCAGAACGCAGCATTCACACTCTACTTGACCATTTAAAACAGTTCCGGTGTAAACAGTGTCGTGCACGAATGAGGAAGGAGGTGCCTGCATGGGCGTGCATGTGGGGTTCAATGTGACATGGGCCTGTTTATCCTGGAAGTTTAAGTAGGAAAGTTTCAGCAAAAATGCTTTGTTTTGGAAGTAATGAGGACACAGACTGGATACAAAAGACATGGATGATACTGTGAAGTATTTTTTTTTTCTTTTTTTTTTTTACTCTTCATAAGCAGATTTTTGATATAGCCTACTTTTTCTGTTGCTAATCTTGAACCCATTCACCGTGAAGGAATGCGACACAAACTAAAATTCTCAGTGAATACAAGCCTTCTTGGAAAAAAGAAAGAAGAAAGAAAGAAGCGCTTCGTGGCCGTGGGTCCTTTGTATATGTAAAAATAACTGCAGACAGGTGCTCTTTGGAAAGGGTTTCAATAATACAGCAGCACAAAAGTTCTTTAAAAGTTATATACCTTTTGAGTAAAGACCAATGTGGAGGAGGAGGTAAGAAGGTGGCAAACTTTATTTCATATAGAATTTAAAAACAAGGGTTAAAAACGCGTTTCGGCCTGCATGGGCCTTCATCAGGGTCAACAAGCCTTCTTGGGTTGAGTAACAGATAGAAAAGCAGTAATTTTGTTCCTTTAAAGCTGCAATCTAATAATTGTTTATTAATTGATAATAATAATAATAATAATAATAATAATAATAATAATAATAATAATAACAAAACATTCTTGTTAACGATTGTATCCCAAATCATGGTCCGCACGAACGCTGACAACTCTACTGCTGACCTAAGAAAGCCCATTTTGACAGGGGAGATGATATGCGTCGAGCTTGATGCACTAACCCTTGTCAACCAGGAGTGGTCCTACCCGACCACAAGACCAGGGAGACCACCTCCTACCACTGCAGTTGTGTGTTATTCATATTGTACATATTGAATTGAACATTCTCTTCTCTAACACAATATTGGCTTGAAAGAAAGAAAGAAAGAAAGAAAGAAAGAAAGAAAGAAAGAAAGAAAGAAAGAAAGAAAGAAAGAAAGAAAAGTTAATCCTCACCAAATTCAACTTGAATATGTCGTACTTCTATGAAACCCACAAGTTAATTATTTGAGAAAGAAAGAAATCCTGTCACAGAAATCCTGTCACAGAGACCCTTGAGTGTTATTATTAAACATACTTCAGGCATTCGGAGGATTAGAATTATTTTACACACGTTATCTTGTTTAGAATCTGGTTTATTTTCCCTGTTGTGTCGCAGCTGAGCATTTCCAACAGTTTCCTTGGTAACATGTATTCTAGCACTGAATTATTCAGAAACATCTCTTCGGGGTGTGAGAGAGAACAGTTCAAACACATTTTTTCTTTATTTTTCTTTATCACCGTTTTTTAAGCAATGCAAACTGTACTGACACTGGTTGATCCTCTTTAATTCTGCTACAGTATACGTTTAAAGATACCGATTGACAAAAAGGATTATGCTCACACTACTAACTGTGTTTTTGCTTTGTTTATGCTCCCCTGCATGCGGCCATGGATTTACTAGCTTTAGGTCATGTAAACAGTAAGTTTGCTCTGCTGCGTCCTACAAGTAGCTCCATCATTTTAGTGATGTCATCTGCTCTCCTGGCTGAATGTCTTAGACACAGCTGTAGTCTCGTGTGTTGGATCTACGTCACACGTGTCATCTTTAATGACTCCATGAAACTGATATGTGAGATCTGTGACATTTGATTAACCTTTGACGGTCAGTTGATCATATTTGAGACACACCGACAGTAGTCGAGACTTTCATTTCCATTATTAACTCATCTTAATGTTTAACCAGAGCTCAGTGTCTACAGATCACATGAAGAGTCGTCCATATCAGACATCTATACCATTTGCAACACGTCACCTTTGTATGTAAGGACAGAGAGTAAAGCCATAATGTCATGTGTGTGTTGTCCAGTTGAACAGTTGCCTACCATCACAGACCAGTCGCCCAGCTCCCTCATTGCCTTCCCCTTTGACGAGAGCTTCCCCATGACGTGTGAAGCCAAAGGGAATCCTGTGCCACAGTGAGTACCAAGCACTGTATCAGATGGAAGACAATAAGGAGGTAGCCCCGGAGAGCTTGTTAGCAGATACTGACACTACAATTTTGGCAGGAACTTTTTGTTTTGTGTCTTGTGTGTACCCACTTTGCAAACTGAACATATGTACTGTATTATAGGCACATTTTTTGCCCACGGTTGCCTGAAAAAGAAAAAAAGAAAAGGAAAAATTGGCTCATACAACCTTAACGTTTATTCTATTGTGCAGCTTTCGTTGGACAAAGAATGGAGAGGAATTTGACCCCCTCCTGGACCCCCGTCTGATGAAAGAGGAGGACTCTGGGACTTTTGTGATACCCAATAACGGGAACCTCACTGAGTACCAGGGAACCTATCGATGTTACGCCTCCAACAACCTGGGGACCGCCATCTCGGAAGAGATTACGTTCACTGTACCCCGTGAGTACCATCCTATGTAATGGCTGCGCCTTTCCATTGTGATATTTCCATTGTATTGGCCATGGCAAAAACGTCATTGAACCTCCCCAGTGTTCGTCGCCCCCTGCTTACTCTTGTGTAGGCTATACCTGTACAAAGCAGTGGGGAAAGCATTGAGTGTGATCTAGCCTCTCCATCATTTCCGGCTGGTAAATTTTTCATTTCGTTGTAAAGCACAGTACATAAATCCTCAAATAAATCCACTCCAAGGCGAGCTGCGACTAATTTTGGCCGTGCTTCAACCACTCAGCAATGTTGACAAGTCCCACAACAGTAGTAATGACGTCTGTTTCTTCCTACAAGCCAAGGCCTGAAAAAATGTGCCATGGAATTCAATTCATTGAATGGGGACATGCTTTTCTATCTCCTTGCTTGATGCAACACTCAGACCCGACTGCCACCTTCTGGAAAAGATGGGTACTACACAAAATACCTAACTAATGTTTCATAATTTGTGTTCATGACAGAGGTCCCGAAGTTTCCTAAAGAAAATATCGACCCCATCTTGGTTGAGGAAGGTCAGCCGTTTGTTCTAGAGTGTAACCCACCCAAAGGCATTCCTCCACTTCAGATCTACTGGATGACCATCAGTGAGTGATTTTCTCCAATTATACTCAACTAATACAATGCATGGTATGTGGTTGAATCGGAGATGGGGTCAGGCTGTCAGCCAGTCAGTCAGTCAGTCAGCCAGTCAGCCAGACAGACAGTCAGACAGTCAGACAGTCAGACAGTCAGACAGTCAGACAGTCAGACAGACAGACAGACAGACAGACAGACAGACAGACAGACAGTTACCTTGATAGTTGATACCACACTTAGTAGTGCAGTTGATACTGTATATGAATGTGTGTTGTTTAGAGACAGCATGCAAGGTGTGATGCCTACTTGCTGTCCTAGTTACTTTATAGCACATACTTGTTTTCTTGCACTGCAATTACTCAAGCACTTACGCTGTTTGCTGACTAAGGTTCATGACGCTTACTTTGCACATCTTAAATCACTCTGGATTGGAGCATCTGGCAAATAGCTAGGTTGTAAATTGTAACGCTTTCAGAGAAAAAACGTTTTTTTCACTCTTGTCTGCATCAAAACACACCTACTGTTCTGATTTAATAGGGTAAAAATGAAGTGACAACCAGCCCTGGTTTGCATAATAACATATCCTTTGTGACGGTCAATATATCCCTTTTCCCCAACAATAAGATTTTAACAAGAGTTGTCATCTCTCTCTCTCTCTCTCTCTCTGCACCCCAGATCTGCAGCATATAGAGCAGGATGAAAGGGTGTCGATGGGCTTGAATGGAGACTTGTACTTCGCCCATGCAGTAGAGAAGGACAGCAGGAGAGACTACTGTTGTTTCGCTGCCTTCCCTAGAATACGCACCATTGTTCAGAAGACAGCCATGTCTGTCAATGTCAGGACAAGTAAGTGTCAAACAAATCCTCCCGGGGTTCTTTCATCGATTGAACTCCTTGAATGTACATGTACGTTGCGAGGCTTCAAACCAGTGTGATGCAAACTCTTGATTTGTTTTGAGAACATTGTTCATATTCAGTGTTCCCATTGCACGCCATATTCATAGTAATTTTTTTAATCCATTCAAATGTCTTGTTTTTCTGTTTTTCTTGATTTCCCTTTGATGTGAATCATGTGATCTTAATGTCACCTGTGTCTTTTTCTTTTGTTGTGAATTGACAACATCACCTTGTGCTTGTGTTCATATTTTATTTTCCTATCACGTTCGCCTTCATTTCAGAAAACAGTGGCACGGCTGCTGAAAAAGGTAAGCTCAAACACTGGCATGTCATGTTCCCATTTTTGTTCATATGTATGTGCGTGTACAAATGAGAGTGTGTCCAATGGGGATTTAAGATAAATCATTCCCATAAAAAGCATAATAACATTTTGGTTGGAGTCTTCTTCTTGAGTCTTTACAAATACTATGTTTTCTCCAAGCTAATGCCATCATGGAAAGGAAACCCAGTCTTTTGACGCCCTCTGCTGTCAAAACAGAGAAACAGCTGGTCAAAGGAGATGATCTGCAGTTGGAGTGTATTGCAGAGGGATTGTGAGTAATGGCATTTTACATAAACATTTTATAGGCCCAATCCGCAAGTCCAAAATAACATATTTCTATATTTTTAATATATATAATATATTTCTATATATATTCTTATTCTTCCCCCACAATGTTACATTGTTTATGTTGATCTGAAATACAGTATAATGTTGTTTTTGTGTGTATCAATAGCATAAGCTGTCCAGTGAGTAGAGAATATACTGTCTGATTGTGAAGTAGGAACAAAAGCACTTTTTGAATTTCGACTTTATTGTAATACTTCAAAACACTACCAAACTTAGTTAGAGCCACTGCCAGACGTTTTAGTTTTTCTCACTTTGTGTTAAAAACAGTGGTAAAACAGGTTAACAATGTTACACCGCTGCTTTCCCAGGTGTAGCAGTTCAAAATATAAATGATGATTCGTTAATATATATATTTATATTTTTTTACCAGCCCAACTCCAACAATTGAGTGGGTGAAAATGGGTCACAAAACGCTTCCTGAAAAGGCGCAAGTGGAGAACCATGGGAAAGTGCTGATTGTACCAGCAGTAGAAGAGTACGACGGTGGAAAGTACATGTGCAAGGCCAGGAACGCCATTGGAGAGCACAGTGCTTACTTCATAGTAACAGTAGAAGGTACTGTAGCACCAAGTCAGACTTTTTGTGAGCGCATTCTTTTAATGCATGCTCTATTGCTTTCATGTTGAATGCATTTACAGTTATGTACTGTATGTCTGTCATAGTCTTGCATGTTAACTGATGCACTGTATGAGTATGACATTTTTACACATTGACCATGTGTCTTTTCAGAGCCTCCAGAGTGGGTGTCTGAACCTCAGAGTCAGCTGAACATGATTGGCGCAGATGTGCAGATCAAGTGCTCTGCCACTGGGATTCCTCAGCCCCAGATAACATGGAGGGTGAATGGAGCACCTCTGGGTATGTTCACTTCAGTTCAAAACCTGTATTTGTTCCAGGCATAGGAATGCAAAGATGAGTTCGTAACTCTATCACCTTTCCTTCTCATTGACAAAAAAAGAGACAATAATGCGAACTTGAGCATTTTGCCAGCTATCTCAAATCTCTTGAGAAATAAACAATGTTATTTCTCTCTTAAAGGTGTCTTGCAATGATAACAGAGAAAAGTTAAAAAAAAAGCCAATTGTAGCAGCAATAATAACAATAATAGTAATAATAAACATATAGGCCAACAACAGACAAAAAAGAAACGCAAAAAGAAAGAAAGAAAGAATCAGAGATTAGGAGCTTTATCAAACAGTTTGACTATTGTTTTTTTTTTTGTTTTTTTTTTTTTTTCTTTTTGTTAGTTTGTTTACCTTTTATGATGATTTGAACAAATGTTGTTATTTTTCATGTCATGATTATGAACTGAATACCCAGGATCTGAATGGAAACAAGACTGCACAGTGTTCCCATTGGCTGTGTGTTTTACTGTACCCTGTACTGATTTCATTCGTGTCTGACTGTACGCTGTACTAATTACATCTCTGCCAATAAAGTATTCAGTCATATTATAGCTAGGTGCTTGGGGTTGCTGTATGCAAGGTTTAAACAATCTATTTGAATACATACAATGTTTTCAGTCCTATACACACACTTTATTTACGGAGTGAATCTTTTTGTGCATTGCAGAGGCCTCAGTATTGACCAGAAGAAAAGTGTTTGATGATACCATTGTTTTACACAATGCCCAAGCCTCTGACAGTGCCGTCTATCAGTGCGAGGCCAACAACAAACATGGGACGCTTCTGGCTAATGCAAATATCATGATTATGAGTAAGTATGATAACTTTTTAGTTTTGTCAGGAGGAGTTATTTTAAAGTTCACCATATTGTGAGTCATCATCTTATCCAGGAAGCCCATTATAGACACGGTCTTTGGTTTAGTTCCCAAGTAGTTGCTTAGTAATGCCACGGGAGTGCATCTGCTTATGAGTAATTGACAGACAGCGGTATTAGTCAGTGAACGACTGTCGGATGTTGTGTCTGCTCAGAGAGTCGCTCGCTTAGATTGGCGTATGTCCCTGAAGCGCCAGGGGCTTTGAGAGTGAGGGCTGACTGCGAGCAAGCAATGCTCCTTCACTTGGGCTAGCCGTTTTCCCCACGGACCTGCCAGCCAGTTCACCGTCATTTATATGCTAACAAGTTCCCCCAATTCCATACTGATTTGGGTACCATAATACAAACATGTGCTAGCTTTACAAGTGCAGATTAAAAAAAAATAAGAAAGAATGTGCTCTCTGTGGCTTTCCACCAATGTGGCGAGTTTGTTCGTGGTGACATAGGAGTTAATAAAGCTGGACATTCTCTGAATGTGAAGTCCCAGCTGCTCCCTCTGTAAACAATTAGAAGAGACAGACCATTTTAATGGGAAGCTTTGGCTTCAACTGATAAGGTGCATTCGCTAAGCTAACTCATTATGCCGTTGTTTTTTCTTTGATTCCAGTCTCACATTTACACGTTTTTGACAACATGACAGCCTTGTCTTTTTTTTTTTTTTCTTTTTTTTTACACAATGAAGCCTGCGATTTACCTTGAGCAAAGGCAAACATACTGTCAGAGGTCTTCTCCTTCCTCGTATCTCTTGTTCGATTATTTCATTATTTTCCCACTCCAAATTAGCAATTATTTCAGAGTTTCCTTCTTGCTCACTGTCGTGTCTATTCTCCTGATAGTCACTGCATGTTGGGATTAACGTTAACGGCCATAACAGGATACGACCATGAATGGTTGAAGAACTCAAGGTTCTTTATTGTCACATTGCACACAGGCTACAGTACAATTACAGCAGGTATAGCAACATTGCAGTCAGTGGAATCCTTGTACTCCGAGCAGCATACATCAACAGTGTCAAAAAGAGATAGATCAAATAAAAATAATAATTAGGATGATGGAAAGGATTACACATCAGTATTAGAGCGCAACCTCTCATGTCAGTTCTAAAACTAATTAAGTTAATTGCTGCAGATATTTGACTAGTGGCTGCTGACTTTCCTTACAGACCTACCCCCAATGATCTTGACCAAGGAAAATGAGGATTACTCTGCTGTGGAGGGAAAGGGGTTGATCATGCACTGTAAGGTGTTCAGTTCTCCACCATCCACTATCACCTGGTAAGTAGGTCCATTATACATAGCTGTTACTCCCTCCCCTGCGCCAGCAGAGAGCACTAGACCCCAGCCTAGTTTGTTGTGGCTATACTCTGCTGTTGATTTATCCACTCTAGTGGCACTATTCTGAGAGCAAAACGATCTACAAGATCACAATGCGAGCTTGTACAGTAGATTATTCTATTTTAAACAATAGATTAGTCTATTTTAAACAAAGAGATTTGGTGTAGAGGGAAGTAAAGTAATAGTGGACCCAGTATAGAGCCCCGGGGGACCGGTTTAAGTTGTTAAATGGTGACAAACGGAAATGATCACAGAACCTTTATTTTCACCAACTTGTGTTTGTGTTGTGTTTGTATTGGATTATTTTGCTTGCGAACATCTGCCGTGTCTGCAGAACTAAATACGTTTATGTACACCTGTGATTTTCAAAGTGGGGTCACAGCCAGGGGGTCCCCACTCCCCAGCAAAGATAGTTAAAATTGCTTAAAATCAGTTTAACCACGTTTACCCGTAGTTCGACTATTTGAAAATAGCTGAACAACAGGCTCACATGTACATTGTGTACAATGTCACGTTTTACACGTGTAGTGAGCTTGTTGATCTGCTATTAAAAAAACAAAAGGTGAAAGGCCAAGGGCCAAACACATGAAAATGTTTGACTGTCACTGTTCTACAGGAGCAAGGAGGACTCCACAGTGGAAGGACCGCGATTCACCGTCCACGACAACGGTTCATTGGAAGTCGACAGTGTGGCGAAAGAAGACATGGGACAGTACACGTGCTACGCTGAAAACACAGAAGGAAAGTCCGCTATTGATGCCATGCTTTATGTAAAAGGTAATAATAATAATACTAATAATAATGTATGTGTTTGCGCAGGCCAAAGAGGCCTTAACAGGTAACTAATGTACATTCCCTTCCCTCTATCTAAGATCCCACTAGAATAGACGTACCCCCGGAGGACCAGCAGATCTTAATAGGTACCACGGCCCAGCTCTCATGTCTGGCAGAGTACGACAAGTCCTTCAGCGATGACTTTGAGATCCTGTGGGAAAAAGATGATATGGCAATAGCCCTCAACCACACAGAGAATTCGAGGTAGGAGACGGCTCTCTCTCCTTTTGTTTCTTTTTCTTTCTTGTGGCGCTGCGGTCTAATCCTGGCCGGAAAGTTCGCTTACTTTTAGGTTTCCTGGGTCAATACTGTGTCTCTCTGCATCCTGGCCATCAATAGGTACTTGGTGGAGAATGGCGTTCTGCAGATCGTCAACGTAAGCCACAGTGACCAGGGACGGTACTCGTGTGTGGCCAGGACGCCGGTGGACCAAGACACTGCCTGGGCGTGGATCGTTGTTTTAGGTGAGCAAATGGATCAAAATAAAAAATCAATAAGACCTAACAATGCACAATGCACCTTCCTCACATATAAAACCGACATATCGCCGAATTGGCCGATACATCGGTCTGGCGCTAATAATATAGTTGATGCATCGCTCCCACTTTACATGGATAAGCAGATGGCTTTGCTCTAGAGCTCTGTTCCACACCGTCTGACACTGAAGACTATTTCCTTTGAAAGCCCTGCTCGTTCGCATGTCATCTCTGCTCCGCAGTGTTATACCTTTTGCTTTATCAAACCCATGTTGTCGTGCTGTTTCTCAGATGTCCCCGATGCGCCAGAGGACCTGGTGTTGTCTGAACACAAGGGCAGGAGCGTGAAACTGAAATGGATCCCCGGGGATGATCACAACAGCTCAACTACTGGTAATAGGACCACCCTGCACACACCGTGCTATTGTCTCTGGATGTGGTAATAGGACCATCCTGCCCGGTGTGCTACAACACAGTCAAATCCTTAGTGTTCATTTAACTCAGAGAGTCTGGAAATGTAACCAAAGAACCCGTAAGGGTCCATTTGGTTACATTTGTACACTCAGAAATAAGCTACTATTTTACTACTGTGTTGTCTCTGGATGTATAGCAATGTGCAGCAAGTTCACAAAGCGTTTTTTGATCGAATTGATTGAATGATTGAAAAGTTTATTCACAGTATGTAGAATGAGTAAATTTCAAATGAATTCAAAAACTGCTACGAGGATGATGATTTCCTGTTTTTTGTCATAGAAGTGTATATTTGTACGTCTCTAAATGTTCTCATGAATTGAAAATGAGGCACCCTGTTGTAAACAAGAGTAATGCTTTCATGGTGTCGTCCACAGTAACTCTCTACTCTCTCTCTCAGTAACAGTTTTTGTATTGACTTGTGCTTTCATTTTAAATGTACCCATTCTGCATACTGAGAATAAAAATGTTCAATCAATCAATCATACAGTTAAAGAAAGTAGGAAAGGGAAAAACATGTACAGTATGGGACTTTGACTTTTTTACAGGGGCCAGTTTAGAATTGCAGCCGTCCGTAGGTGCTTTTTGAGAGTGGCTTTGAAGGAGTCTAGGTATTCGCATTTCTTAATGGTTGTTGGTAGGGTGTATTAATGTCTCACATTGTTTGTGAAAATGTCTATCTCGGCCAAGACGAAAGACTGGGAGGTGGAAATTATACTTCCGCCCCTGAACGCCTGTAGGTCTATCTCAGACACCGCTTGACCTATCGGTATGAAACTTTTCATTAGAGCTCTTCACGGAGCTCCCGATAACGAAAAAAAACAGGATCCCGCCGCGGCCCGTACGGGTCCGTATCCGTGTTTCACCATAATCAGTCTGAGTCTGGGTCAGTTCCACTTCTATTATTTTGGACTTGGGGTCTGTTTATCATTAAATAGATCCAAAAAGACCCTTGCTCAGCGCTTATCAGTAGAGAAAAGCATGAAGTGCTGCGATGATTACACTGACGTGGGATCAGATTACTGCAGCGCAATATACAGGGGAACAAATTTGACCCTGTGCGAGCTGTCAGATCAGTGAGAGAGCGGAGAGAGAGCGCACAGACTCGGAGTGCATCAAAACTACACCTCCATGGAATCACAATGTGCACGTGGCGTATAATTGCGATCGTGGATTCCTTTGGCATTCATTCAGTGGATCAAGGTGAAAACATGTCCATTTAACTGTTATTGTAGGCTGCTAACGTAGCTGCTAGGTTTCATTATAAAGTTTAACTGACATCTAACCGGTTAGAGCAGCATTTAAGTGAATAGGTCGGGTCTGTAATATCTCTGAACAAATCGGATCTCGGAACGAACCTCAGGGATCGGGGTCCATCATTTGAAAAGAATCTCAGAACCGGTCAGGTCTTGGAAAACAAAGTTCACGGGTGCTTAGTTGAGGGTTTCGGGTCTGTCGTTTTGGAGCTCTGCTTT
>OOFJ01108394.1:0-12043 GCA_900323375.1 Benthosema glaciale
GAAGGTCATGGTTAAAAAGAATGCACAGGCTGATTTGAGTGAAATGTCTCTCTGGGGCAGCCTGGCTGCCTGCCCTGCACCAATTCTCACTCAAATCAGCCTGTGCATTCTTTTTAACCATGACCTTCACTGTGAACTTGACATTTCCGACCCAAAAGTGAATCATCTCTTTTGGGGCAGCCTACTGATCATTCATCCATCCTGGAGTTATTTCGCTAAGAGACACACTCTAGGCAGATGAACAGACAGAATGGGGTAAAACAACCTCTGCGGCGCAGGTAACAGTCAAACCGCATGAAAACAATACTCCTCCCGGAGGCGACAGCGTGAACACGAATACAAAAGCTAAAAGCTTGAGTTTGTTCTGTACATGACTTTCTCTGTGTGCCCGACTAATTGTTCTCTCCCCCACTACAGGTATATGACAGGGTAGTGTTCTCACAGGGAAGAACGTGGCACAACCATTTCTTTTTTATTCAGTGGTTCTCAAACCTTTTAATTTCAAGGATCCCCCATAACTGTGAGAGTGTGCGAATGGAAACAAATGGAGTCATTTGGTTCCATCTCAGCGTTACAGACCTATAAGGGTCCATTTGGAACCCCTTCAATTAACAATAACTTTGAAACTTGTTATGGTATTCACCATTTAGACATGTAGCAGAAAACAGTACTCATTACTGTGTCACTTTGTGTTGTCTAAATTGTCTAAAATGTTATCTATAGTGCGGCTCTGTGCAAGCACTTTAGGTTATGGTTTGAATATTTCCTCGTTAAGAAAAGCCATGGCTTGCCTCCTCGGTTATTATATGCATTATTATACTCGCCAACAGTGTCAGTTTGATTAATTATCCTGTGTTCTTATGGCCTAGATTTAAATTTGATAGCTGCTCTGTATTTTAATTTACCGTTCCCCTATAAGTGCTGACTAGCTGTCTTCCGTCAAATGTAATGGGTCATTCCAATCGTTTAACATTTTCTGGTGGGCTATTTTATCAAGTAATAATCTACTTATCATATTGTTGCGGTCAGGTGGAAACCTTGTAACTGTTACTTTTCAGGTAATGGAACAAATAGCCTGTGTTCCAATGGATCCCATGAATTGTCATGCTTTGGTTGTAATATCTTGGTCTTGTTAATATTTGGTTCAAAACCCACACACTCACTTTGCAAGTTGTTTTATTTGTCAGTATCAAAAGTATCAAAAGTGTCACATCGGCATTGCAACACGTTGAGGGGGAGCTAAGAATCGCCGTTTTCTTTTTCTTTCATGTAACACTGTAAAAAAGTAGGTTGGGAGTGGCCGCTAAAACACGGTTTTAGCACACAGCACGGTGGTACAGTGGTAGTGCTGTCGCCTCACAGCTAGAAGGTCCTGGGTTCGATTCCCGTTGGGAACACTGTGGGTGATGGCGGTGGGTTCTCCCTGTGTCCCCTAGGGTAGGTACAGTACCCTCACAGTAATCCTGGTCTCTAAACTGCCTCCCCCTGGCCAGCCGGGGCGCCTGATGGAGGGGAAAGGAACTGGTTGGAATAATGTGTTTCTTCCAACCAGAAGAAACTCCCCTCTGTCAGGTGAAAAGAAGCAGCTATATAGGAAGCATGAGGTCAGTCCGCTGCGCCCCCAGGTTGGCGGAGGGTGTGTAGAGCCCAGGATCACATTAAATAATTGACACAGGGGTGAAAAATGGGATGCAAAATCGTGGGATAAAAAAAAAAACACGGTCCACGTTACAATGCGCTAGCTAGATCCCTGGGAGATGGATGCTGAGGTGGGGCACCACACCTACTATCAGCTCTCCCAGTACTTAACGCATGACTTGCTGCATCCAAGCCGTGCTACCGTTGCTAGTACCCATATAATATGCTGAGTTGGCGGTGGCCGGGACCAAAGCCATGAATTTGTGGTCCAAAGACAAGAGCTCTACCGACTGAACTAACTAACCGGTCACGCTCTAGCATCACACGAAAGTGAAAGTTAAAAGGCAGGAATATACTGTGCTTTCACTGTTTTCAGAGGGAGCATCAAGCTTCAGTAGCAAGCCCCGATCACACATGGCAATATTCTTTCATTCTCATTGTGTGTGCACGTACGTGCGTGCGTGCATGTGTGGGTGTGTATATTATTTGTTGATAGACTTTATAAATCATGAATTATTCACACATATAGACTGTACATATGTTCACACATCTATAAGACGATTGGGTGCACAGATGTCCAAGTAATCACACTTCAGACGGAATGAGGCATCAAAGGAGAATGGCATCTGGAACACAATGTAAATGCAATAATAAAACATAACACAGTAACAAGTGATTGATCAAGTGGGTTCAAGGTACACAGTATTAGCCCATTTAGACCTGAGACCAGATTCTACAAAATGTCTTCAAAATCATGTTTTTTTATGTCAGTGGTGCTCAACCTTTTTCATGTCAAGGACCCCAGAATTATCTGTATTTGGCCACGGACGCCCATCTGAAAATTCGTTGGTCCAGGGACCCCCCAACCCGGAAGCAAAGATTTGAGTTAAAAACGTTCGCTCTGAAAGAATATATATTCACCACATTTTCACTATTTTTCAATAGCTAAAGCATAACATAGTGCTTAACCCGTACAGAATGGGTTAGTTACAAAGAATGAACATATTTTCACCGCTCGACCACTCTTGATTGACTTCGAGACTCCAGCTGTAGATGATGCCCTGTCATTTGGATCATTTGCTGTTCCCATTATGGTGATTTAGTCACTTACCTCCTGTCTGTCGGTCCTGTATAGCTCCACAAATGCCTCGTTCACAAGGCAAGCAACCTGCAAACTGCGAAAAAAAACAACGAAAGTATAAATCTCAATGCCGAATGAATTAAATATATCTCTAGATAATTATAGTCAGCAAAATGTCAGGCCAGGAGGAGTCTGCCTAATAACCTGTGAAATTGTACTGTGTTCCTTATTCCAAATGAAATGCACACATGAACACGCAAACGCACACACGCTCTCCGACGAGAGCATGCATGCAGAGTTATACCGCCCATGCCTGTTTGTATAGTTTGTGTGAATGTGCAGTTAGGTATATGCTTGTGTGCGTTTGTTTGTGTGTGAGTGCGTGCGTGTCAGCTTTGATGTGTGTTTGTGTGCTTAGTGCTTCGTCATCACTACATGACATGTCCATGTGTGTGTGTGTGTGAGTTGTGTGTACCCTGAGAGAGAGATTATTAAATACAATATCCTGGTTTTAGTAATAAGACGGAACAAGGACTGAACGGTAACCTATCAAAAGTATTACACTCAATCACTTCAGTGAGTGCACGTGTATGGATGCATGCGTGCGTGCGTGCGTGTTTTAGAGGAAGCTTTTATGACAAAAGTAATTAAATACCAGCCGCTTCTCTAAACCATAACCATCACAGAGCTATAGGTGCAATAAACTTTTTGAGCAGTGGCACACCGTTTCCTATGAACAGGTTGAACAGGTGCGTGCGTGCGTGTGTGCATGCGTGCGTGTGTATGTCTATCTGTCCCAATGTTCGAGAATGACTTATCATTGACCCCTGTGTGAGTACAACCTTTGACCCCTGTGTGAGTAGGACCTTTGACCCTGCCGCAGCTGCTTAAGTCAACAGCTGTGATTGGCTCCAAGGCACTCCAATTAAGGCACCACGCAAACACGGTATTATAACACACAGTCACTATGAAACCATAACACACGGTGACTATAACAACCCACGGTGACTATAACAACGTACAATAAAAGTAGAGTTCCACCGCTCAGTTTTCACGGGTGCGAAACGCTAAAACGGCCTGCAAAATGCTATGCAATCTCAGTATCCACCAAATATGGTGAAGATGTTGGTGGGTATTTGTCCAAGATTTGCTGACTGTACATTATTTTCAGCACCTTGTTGTAATATTTCTGTATTGCACTGTATCTCTTATGTGGACATAAATAAATGATACAATTCTGTGTTCATGCACAGTAAAAATCCTCAGTGTTAATATTGAACTCACAACATATTGTAAGAAATAGGCCCAAATGGACCGGTATAAGGATAGACTTTACAATCTTAGCATGAATAAAACATTGTCCGAGCTTCACTCTCAGTACGAACCCGCTCTCACACAGAGTAAACACACATGCACACACATGCACGCACACACACGCACACACACACACACATACATGCACGCACGCGTCCACATGACACAAGGGTGAATAATTGATTAGTGAACACATTATTAACAGGCTTAATAATGAATATGTATGCATGTATGATCACACGGCTACACACACACAAACATAGGCCTACCAGTGTGAAAGGAAGTGATGAAAAATGCAGTTGGACTGTGCAGCCCCCGCAGTTTGGCCGCTCGCGATGTCATTCTCTGTATACAGTACCTCTGCATTGATGAGACGTGTGGCATTGTAATTAGCAGCAGTGGTCCATTCATGGCTGCGTGTTGTGTGCCATGCCAACACTCAGATTGGCCTAATTCAAGGCATATGCCACACCACCAGCTAACAAGGGTGTTTGAGAGAGAGAGAGAGAGAGAGAGAGAGAGAGAGAGAGAGAGAGAGAGAGGAGTGGTATCAGAAGAGAGACACAGATTGAATTGAATGAATTGAACTTGTGCAGGCGGAGGGGTGGACAGACAGAGAGGAGATGGGAGGAGAGCAGGGTTTGTGGTGGTAAAGCATTGAAAACGTGCAAATTAAGAATCGGGAAGTAGTGTGTAGGAAATGGCGGCACGAGGGCTGAGAGATGGAGTCTCTTTGATTATTTGATTGAAAACGCACCCTTAGTACAGACCCTTAGCGGTCAATCAAGTATAGGGTTGGTAATGTATGCTGCAGATGAGCGCCCAGGTGGGATCGATGCGTTGAAGTGGGGGTAGACTTGGCTTGCAATACTGTCTTTAGTACTGTTTCCTTTATTACTAACCTGTTGTGACACCAGGGGAACTGAATTGCAATTATTTTGTAAAAGAAAAATAAAATCAATAAAAAGACAATTCATGAAATGCATGCAGTGCATAAAACCCCCCCATTCGTCATTGACTTTTCTGCGATGTTAGCATGTGTGAATATGGCGGATTCAGTGATACATACAGTGGTGCCATTCATATCTTCTTGCCTTTCATACCAGGAATTCCTGTGTGGAACCATCTATCTATATCTTCTCTATGACTGACCATCTGGTCCAAACAGTGTTGGACTCGAGTCGCTTGACTCAGAGAGCCGGCTGACTCATGCAGCCTCTCCAAACTGCTTATAAATTCAGCCCTTAACAAGGAGGAAAAGGGAAAAATAAAAAGGATCATCTGGAGACAGTGAGCTGTGTTCTTATTCTTTCCAATAAATTACTTTGCTGTGGCACACAAATCCGGGCCTTACGATGATAAGCCGTTACAAATGAAGAGAATAGGGTGCAGGGTGTGGGGGGGGAGGGTAAAGAAAGAAGCTGGATTTGGGCTCGAAGCAGGGGAGCGAATGGAAATGAGGAAAATCCAGAATTTTCCTTTTTTAAGTGTGCTAATTCCTGAAATTAACACTTTTAGCAGTGAGAGGGGTGCCGCGGGGTGAGAGATTTAAAAAGTGTAAAAAAGGTCGGTAGCCTGGAACAGCAGGGGGACATTTGGGGAGGAATTAACATGGGCAAGGCGTTTGAAAATCCCAACCACCGTGCCAGTTACTTACAGTGTGGCTTAGTTAATACGTGGGCACACAGACAAATCCGCACAGGCTTCATGCATGGCCCTGGGAGCATTCTGCGGTGTCACATTAAGCGGCTTGACACCGCGGCATTGATTGCATACAGCTTGGCCTACGGGGCATGGCTCCGTGGTCTGATTCGTCTACAGCGGGAACCTCATGAATCCAGAGGAGCTGTTGGAGCCAATCGCATTAAGCCGCTTCGACCTGACGACGATTCTACAAATGCCTTCTAAACAGTTTTCTGAACTACCCTCATGTTTCTATGTGTCAGTGGTGCTCAATGTTTCATGTCAAGGACCCCAACAGTGATATGTCATTGGCCACACCGACCTACCATCTGAAAATATGTTGTTCCAGAGACACCCCCAGATGCAAAGATTTGAGTTAAAAACTTTCACTCTGAAAGAATATATTCAAAGGGTTTGCGCCACATTTTCACGATTTTTCAATAGCAAAATAGCAGACCTGCAAGCTCGTAGCGCGCCACTCGGTGGCGCGCTATGAGCTTGTAGATCTGCTATTTTTCAATGGCTAAAGCATAACCTAATGCTTAGAACACCATATAGGCGTTCCCGTACAGAATGGATTAAAAGTCTCCCTGGCCTCAACCATAAATTGTGCTTCCCTCTGAGTAAATGCAACGGCCCTTTGGACCCGAACTGGCTCCATCGAAGCCCTCAGTCTGTCAGCAGTGAATTGTGTTTCCAGCTTTGTCAGAATGACATCTCAATAGGTTTTTATTTCGAAAGCATTGAGGAATAAAAAAATAAGCAATATGTGCTGGCGTGTGCTTAATGTGCGTGTGCTGTGCAAGCATGCATTCACACACGCACGCATGCACGCACGCACGCACGCACGCACACACTGTAGACTGTTCCTTTACTGTAGCATGTGCACTTATGTAATGGCGAGAATCAAGTTATGCTGTGCTATGCGCGAGATACGACGAGTAATCTCACTATGGGGGTATGAAAGAGTTATAAGTGAACAATTCGAAAGGGAATTTATTAGAGCTCGACCTATATGCCGGTTTGGCCAATATATTGACCATTATTAGACTTTTGTAACTGTATCTGCAATTATACCGCTCATCTGTCCTGGTTCATTTCAAAGCTGGCATTCTAATTTTGGTCATGTCAAGTGAACATTTTCAAATGCTATTATTCTTATTTTTTTCAGGCATTATTTGCTTATAAGTTAAAAAAAAGAGTTTTAAATTAAGCTTTACACAGCCATGTGCATCTGCAGTGCCCCAGCTTAATGTCTGACATAAATAACTGAATAACAATACTGTAGGGCAGGCTTTGAAGAAAATCAAATCACTGCTGCTGAGGTAGAAATAATGTTGAAAACACTTTTGTGAGTTTTAAAAGAGTTTTAAAAACAAATAATTAGTCTACAATGTATCAGTCAAAACATTGGTAATCGGTGCTGTGTTCCAGGGCTCTCCAAAATGGGGATTAGGCATCAGTGGGAGACTATAGAAATCTGTTTTCATCTGCGCTGTGCAAAACACAAGAGGGATTGGTGGGCAATGGGCATGCTCCATAGGTCAGACTGCGAGTAAAGTAAAGTAATTAGGGGGAGAGAAAATGGGCTTTTAAAATACTCTGGACGCCTCGGAGAGAAAGGTCAACAGGGTTTGCTAGATTACAACAACATAATATTACTGCAAGCACCCCCAAGCAATTATTTGAATCGAACATCACAGAATCTACAGTATTTCCTATAGCCAATCCCTGATGAAATAACAGCACACGCATACAGGCTACGCAGTCATGCCTGCAGGGGCCTTACAGGAGCGTGGACAGCATGTGCGTGCGTGCGTGTGCATGTGTGCATATACATTTGAGCTTCTGCATGTGTATACAGCATATGTGAGAGTATACATGCTTTCATGTGCCTCAGTATAGTCCCCATATTTTTATTTCTCTTATAGATCAGGGCTTTATTCCTTTGAGCCCAGAGAGAGAGAGAGAGAGAGAGAGAGAGAGAGAGAGAGAGAGAGAGAGAGAGAGAGAGGGGGTGGGGGGAGAGAGAGAAGGAAAGAGCACAGCCAGAGGCATGTGTGATGAAACCCTGGGGCCTTGGGGCAACATCAAAGGGCCTTTAAACTGGACATTTACCCATAGAATGGCACAGGCCTCAAAGGCTCCATTCCACTACAAGACTATACACAACAATGAAGTGGATCTTGCCGTTCCGTGAAACGTATTTTGCAGAGTTTCCATACGACATGACGGCTGTTTCAGATAAGGTTCTCCGATACTAATGTGGGCCCTGCTCAGGATCTGATACTAACCCTGTGTTAACTGACTCAACTCACTCGTCGTCTATTTGGTAACAAGTCGCTCTTTCCCATCTCGCCCCTTGATTTTTCCACCGACCTCGCGCCAACCGCTCGTCCGACGATTCTTATATTCTTTATTTTGATTTACTGAGAATAAGGTTAGAAATAAGTTTAGGGTTAGGCATAGTTTTACTTTGGTTAAGGTTAGGTTTAACCGTTTAAGCATAATTTACTGAGATTACTTTAGGAATACCCGGCTGCGCAGTTACGCCGGCTGTATGCCTCGGGGGCGACTTCGTAAAGGGGTGACTGCAGTGGTATTCATTTTAAATGGTGTACCGCTGCCTTCAGTGGTGGTTCTGGTTATTATAATGGAAATGTAAACAAAAAAACAGTCACAAAACTTTCTGAAAAGTTTCAGGTTCTGGAAGATTCTGGGTCACCCTTTGTGTTGGAAAAGAGCTCTATAACACTGTTTAGGAGGAGGGGTAAACAAAACTACTATTTGGTGCTTTGCAATCATCAGGCATGAACCGAGGATTCTTTAGTTGAAATTAATAAAAGAAGCAGATTATGGGTCCATTTTTACCCGCTGACAGTAAACCTCATGAGGCCTATATACCTATATTCGCCTTTTTTCTAACCACCAATCAATTGGTCACTGCACCAATTGATTGATAATTCATTAAATAAATAATTACTGGGAAAATACCTTGGTAGTCGTCAGTGAAATATCTAGTAAATACCAGATAGCTGCTAGGTAACTACATGGCCATTGTAAAGTATTTTCCGTGTAATTAAGTTGGTAACTACCTAGTAAATGCCTATAATTTCCTGGTAGTTGTCAGGTAGTTAGTACAGATTGGTAATTTCCTAGTAATTACAAGGTAACTTATCTGGTAGTTACCATGAAATGACCTACAAATACCTATAATTTCAATTACAGTACCTCGTAATTACCTACTAGTGTACCTGGTAATACTAGGTAATTACCTGGTTATTGTACTGTAAAAGAAAGCGTTACCAAAATGGCCAATCTCCATCCAGTCACTTTTTGCTATGACATGTCCAAAATAGGTACACGACCAGCGGTGGCTAAAGAAGGAACACTCAAGCTCAGACGTTTGCCGTGGAACAGCAGCTTCCCCCCAAGGGACTCCACTCTGCCAGCTTGATCTCCGTTGTACGACATACACCTTGACAATGCCCGTGCGCAAACGTGCACGCTTTAATGTTCTACGCCATGTCAGCAAGTGTCTATCGCCGCGGTTCATCTGAAGGCGTACCACAGAGAGCCATTGTGTAACAAAGGGGACAGGGTTGTGTGTGTGTGTGTGTGTTTGTGTGTGTGTGAGAGAGAGAGAGCCCCGAGGCCGGGGGCAGGCTCAGCTGTCAGGTTCTCCTGGAGGTCCATTACCTGTGATGTCTGCCCTGGCTCTATAAAGTAAAGGGAATGTCCGTCGGTCGCCCCCCACCCAGTCATCAACCCCCCGCCCGTCGCTCAACCTCCTACCCGTGGAAGTACACAATTCCTTGCCTTCCATGGCCTGATGAGGTGTCACTGGAGAATGCACATCCAACACCAAATAATGTATCTTGATACCATGAGATAGCCTGTCCACCTGTAATGTCAGTCTCTCTCTGTCCATCTGTCTGTCTGGATGTTTGTCTGGAAGGGCTGCCATTACACGTGGCCTGGCTGAAGCTGCAGGCTGCATTGAACGACAAGTCCTCACCGCTCCTGTCCATTTTTCAACAAAAAGCTTCCCTGGGAAGGGAATAATGAAATGTTTATGCCGGCCAATGGATGCTTAACTGTCAATTGTCTGAAATGAGCTATATTCAGCTTTAGAAAGTTGTCTGCTATAGGGTAGCTGTCAGAGTAGAAGTCGGTTTGTTGTCCCATTGTCCCTCTACTTTCATGGACATGAAACAATAATGTCACAAAAGTGTTTTCAACATTATTTCTACCTCAGCAGCAGTGATTTGATTTGATTTTCTTCAAAGCCTACAGTATTGTTATTCAGTTATTTATGTCAGACATTAGGCTGGGGCACTGCAGATGCACATGGCTGTGTAAAGCTTAACTTAAACAAGCACAACGCTGTCACTTGAAGACAAAAACTGATTCTCAAAATGAAAATCATATACTATATGGAGCATGTATTAGGCTTGGAGAATTGGTGATGGAGACAATGCTAAGTCTCCGGCGGTGGCTCAGGGGTAGAGTGACTGGATGGTAACTGCAAGGTTGCCAGTTCGCTCCCCCAGAGTTAGTGTCGATGTGTCCTTAAGCAAGACACTTAACCCCTAATTGCTCCTCTATGTAAAGCGCCTTGGATAAAGGCGCTCTATAAATACACCATTTACCCCTAAGGGACCACACAACCACTTAGGTAAGGCAAGTTTATTTGTGTAGCACACCATTTCTAAAACTGTTTCTAAAAACAAAAATTGCATGTGGAGTGTGGGCCCCCAAAGAATTGGCAAAACACTAAGATTTTGTTGTTGATAATGTAACATCACAAAATCAATGGGCACACAACTTCACGGTATGTTTACTTTAAAACCTTGGAAAATGTGTTTTACTTTGTGATATCAATCGATAGTACAGAAGAAGAAGTATTGGTTTCCATTGATCCAAGCTTGGAACACAATCGATTGATTCATCATCAATAAACATGGCACGAAAATACACAAGGCCTGCCAACCTGACCACAGAACTACTTGGTCAGATGAGTCGCGTGCACTTTCAGATTTTCAATAGGACCCTGATCCAGAAAGGTTGAGATCTACAACTAACTGGTATAGCACATTTCAAGAAGGCAGTTCAAAGTGTGATAAACGCTACTTGTAAGTATTACTTGGTACATGATGTACATCTTTTCCCCCATACACCAAATCTACAGTACGAGCTCCCATGGTGTTGTGAGCTTGTAGATCTGCTATTTCTGCTAAATGTTTGCCTATTGTGATGGGCCCCCAGAATAAGCCAAACATATATCATACGGTGGTGTCACATGGCAGAAATAGAAGACCTACATGCTCACAGTACCGCAAGTGTGCACATGTATGTATATCAAACATTACTATTACTAAACCTACCCCTAACCGCAAGCACGTCGCAACACATGTCGTACCAAAACAAACTTCACTTTATCCTAAAAAAGAAAGTTGTTTGCGACTTCCACAAAAACGATGGCATGAGCAGTATTCAAACCCAGTCAACCCAGCAGGTTTGGTCTGAAAGCCTATTGCCTAACGAGCCATGCTACAAGCTGGCTGCTGGTTTACATGTTTCTGTCAGAAGGTGATAAGGGTTGATTTCACCCAACACCCACAGGGTGGCACAACATGTTGTGACCTTGTAGATCTGCTATTTGTTTGAAATAATAATATTTTTTGACATTTTTTTCCTAATTTTTTGCCAATAATGACACCATTTGTTGAGATTTAGCCTCTCAGACCCAAAACTAAGGAATATTTCGTTATCGTTGAATACAATTATATCAAAATAACAATTATTCTACATTCTCTAATTGTGTAGACTTCTTGTAAATTAAGTAATGTAGATGTTTAACAATAATGCAACTCTTGAGAGTGTAAAATGAAACCAAATGGATCCATTTGGTTTCATTTTACACTCAAGAGTTAAAGAAATGGGTCCATGTCATTAGTCCTAAGGTTCATTGTTCCTACATTACTAACCCTATCTCTAACCCTAACCTTAACCTCCCACGGGGTACTGCATGTCCGCCAACCTTAACGCACATTCGCCAACCTTAACGCATGTCCGCCAACCTTAACGCACGTTCGCCAACCTTCCCTCATGTAGGACTAACGGACCTTCGGAACAATGAACCTTAGGAACTATGGGCAGTCCCCAAAGAGGGTAAAGAAATAAGGGTCCATTTGGTTACCAACTCTCCATCATTTAGCTGGGGACCACCTGGAACCACCCTAGGTTGAGAACCACTGCACTACGCCACTGTTTCAACGTCTGGACTATACCAAGGGTCCAAATGGACCTTTTTTAAGAATCTGT
>OOFJ01108398.1:8204-20952 GCA_900323375.1 Benthosema glaciale
GAACAAGTTTCTTTCAAACTCAAGTGTTTTATACTTCTATAGCCCTCTTATCATAATGTTATCCCTACTGTAAATGTTAAGTGGGCTATAGAAGTATAAAACACTTGAGTTTGAAAGAAACTTGTTCTTTAAACCAGTGGTTGAACTTTGTCAACAAGGAGGACCCCTGAAATAAGGCAATTTTTTTTTGACTGACACGCATATGAAAATATTTGGTGCCAGGGACCCCTATAAAAGATGTTTAAATAAATAAATAAATATTCTACAAAAAGTAATGCAACGCAAACATTACAGAGACTTTAGTTGTCACTGTGTACACATAGGCTACAATACTTTAAAACGGTTGTCATGTTGCACACATGCCTAAAATGTCTCTTATTTATTATTACCCCTCCCTCCCCTCGTTGAAAACAATGTATTTCAAACTCCAGCGTGTCCCTCTCCAAGTCTCCAGGCTGCATGAACAGCGCTCGGGCGTGCAGTTTCTGCCCCCTCAATGTCGTAACTCACTAGTGTCTATACTCTTGAGCGTGACCAGAGAACTGTCCTGAACAGGCACGCACTTTTCATGTGTCCTGTCCTGACTGTCTGATGAGTCAGACTAGTGGCACCTGTCCTGTCAAGACTGTGAACTTCAGAACTACATTATACTACAAGTACAAGTTCAGCGTCGTCAAGAAAGAGGTGGGTTTCTTTCTACCGTTTCTTTACTTGTCTTATAGATGTAGACTCAGAGTATTAAAGTCACATTGATATAATAGTAGGCAGCCATTAATATTAGTATCACATTTTATTATTTTTAAGGTTTTAGCAGCTAGCTATAGTACTAGTAGCTAGCTTGACGTCATGCAGAGTTTGCAGACCCCATGCAGGTCCCAAGTCGGTCATGTTGCTTAATATTTTTTGCTAAATGCTAAAAATGACAACTCTGGTTGGTGGTGGAGTGGCGCGCGTGCACTTGTCAGTTCTGTCTCCATAATGTAGTAGCCTACTACTAGTATAGTAGCAGACGTCTTTCCAATGCGCAAACCTTGATTCGGTTTTGCCTAAATCAGTGGTTTTCAACCAGTGTTCCTTGAGGTGGTTCACGTTCCAGGTGGTCCCCAGCTAAATGATGGATAGTTGGTAACCAAATGGACCCTTATTCGTTTTTTTGTTTTGTTTTTTACCTTTGGGAGCATAACATCATTTCAATTACTTTACTGTGGATATGCTAAAATAATAATTCCAGGAAGAAGTTGGCACCCTGGAATCATGGAGTGGTTCCACTGTAACCGCTGCTTCAGGAAAAGTGGGCCCAAGTTTGCTGTGTCCAGCTGTGGTCACATCTTCTGTGAAGGATGCATCAACCCTAGTATGTATGAGAACTATATTATTTCCTCCTTCCTGACATCCATGACGAATGTAGTCTGCTTGATATCGTTGCTGTACGGAAGAAATACTCTTTTTTTTTAGGTTTTTGATCCCCCCATAAATCAGTGTATTGAAAACCTATTAACTCCATTGGATCCTCAAACTATCTGCCAAACCAGATAACTCCACCCATTTAGCCATCTTTTCTCCCTCTCCATAAATCAGTGCTATTGAACACCCTTAAAAAAGGGTAAAAGGGTAAAAATATATTGAATCAATAAAAAGTATTTAAAAAAGCCCTTCGACAAAAACCTCCTTTCCTGAAAAATGAACATTTTGGAGTTAGGTGGTTTCTTCCAGACAGCAGAGATATGGTAATAATATAGAGATATAAATAATAATAATAAAGAAAAGGAAAATTAAGCTATGGTGTCTGATATGGTGATTTCCTGTTACCCTTCAGAACAGTGCAACATATGCCGAGCCAGCTGCAGTTACCTGCCCATCAATGACGATGTTGGTATATTTATTAGCAGCATGAATTCATCATTATACATTTAAAGTGCTGCCAGTTGAAAATCTTCCTCATGTGATCCACTATTCTAGATGAAGCCCCAGGAGAAGGTGTTTTTCAAGGACCCAGTGAAGCTCATTCAGTCACGTCTGGAGCACCTAGCACAGGTGCAGATCCATCGCTATAGTACCATCCAGGGTTCTGCTACGCAACACAGTTTGCTGTACTACCATTTCCCCTCTCAAAAGGCCCAGTCAGTGGAACTATCGTCAGTTAGCGCAGTGGTTCTCAACCGGTGGTCCGGGTACCAGCAGTCAGTGGTCGTTGAGAGGGTCACGTCCAGGTGGTCCCCAGCTAAATGATGGAGACTTGGTCACCATAATGGACCCTATTTGTAGATCTTTAACTCTCGAGAGTGTAAAATGAAACCAAGTGGATTCCTTACGGGTCCCATTTGGTTTCATTTCACACTCTCGGGAGTTACATTTGTTGTTAAACACCTGCATTACTTAATTTGCAAGAAGTCTACACAGTTAGAGATGTAGAATTGTTATTTTAACATCTCCTAATGGTACTACATCAATACAGCATGGAGTTGTGGACAGAATATTATCCAACAATAACAAAATATTCTGTTTTGAAATGACACATTCTCATTCCAACTTCTTGTCTTACCGAAGACCTGTGTCATTGTCACATAATCCTGGAGCCCTGAATTATTGTCCTCATTAACCTTGTCCACTTTAATTTACAGATTGCACTTTTTCAACGCAAACACAAGGAGACAGTTACGGAGTACTACAAATACAAAAATGCGGAATTGGAGAGGCGTCTTAAGGATGTCACTGAACAGTGTTATAGGTTGATACTGGTTCCTTTACTCAGTGTACTTTGGTTTATAACATAATGCTACTGGTATAATGCAGGGGTTCTCAACCTGTGGGTCGGGTCCCCAAATGTTTTTTGGGGGGTTTCCAGGTGACAGTGTGGTGACCATTTATTGAGGACTTTGATCTATAAGGACTTTGATCCTGTGAAACATTGGTAAAATTGTCAAATAATATAAGAAAGAGGGGGGGGAAAGTGAAAACAGCCGATCTACTAGATCGGCTGTTTTCACAATATTTGAATACACTAAATGTAATATCTCAACTGAACTCCTACAATTGTAACTCCTACAAGTGCATCTCAGGGTGGGGGGGGGGTCCCCAGTTCAAATGTGATTATTTTGGGGGGTCACCGCCTGAAAAGGTTGAGAACCCCTGGTATAATGTACCACTTTTGGTTTTTTTTATAGGCAAGTTTCAGAGTTGAAAAGAGAAAATGCTGAATTGAAACGGCCTCTTTCTCAGAGGAGGGTAAGTCTGGCAAGATGTTCATAATACCTGACTACAATGTTAGTATCGGGACAATGCACCTTGTTACACTAATGCACCTTATTACACTATTGCTCTATCGTAGACCTCGCCATCAACAGGACAAATTCAAACTGGGTAAAATCTAAATTATATTTAAACATTATGCACTTTAATTATTGCAGCATTAATGCATAATCACTTTCAACAAGGAATATTTATAGAGATGTTGTCTCTACAGAAATTGAATTGTAAACTTTTCTCTCTTAAAGTTCTCAAAGGATGTCACTTCCTGTGGCTGTCACGTCCCCAGGTACAGTGAAACTCATGATTTATAGATATTAATCCACTAAAATATGAATGTCTTGTTTAATCCTTCTCAGAAGTTGATGAACATTATCTGCACCATACAAATACTGTACACTTCTAATCTAATACACTTTATTTACAGTATATAGCACCTTTCTTAAGTTATTTATCAAATTAATTAAGTATTCATTGATGTTTTCATTGAGCAGTCACCCCGCGATCAGGATCAGGAACTAGAAGGTATGATTGCTATTTGTTTGATTTATAGATTTCTGAAAATCTTGGGCCCAAATATTGAAAATGTTACCTATGTCCTTCAGTCACACAGGCTCAGCTGAAAGGAGGCCCAGAGAGAGAGATCTGAGATTCTCATACACAGTAAGCCTCTTATAATAATAGTAATATTTTACAGTAATACTAATTCTGGGTCAATATTTGAAGAGATTGGTTGAGCTAGCTGAATTGGCTCCAGAATCACTACAGTACTGTAGTAAACTCTATTGTTGAAAAAATATTAGTCATGTTAGATTTAGACCTTTCAGAATTATAACTTTTTGCATGACATGACATGGAATGAAAATAATTAAAGGACAACTTAAGTTTTTTTCAACAAAGGTTCATGTTTTAGTTTGTTATTAGAGAAAGTAAAAGATGAGTGTCAATTGTTTTTCATTTGCTGCTTTCTGTTGTTTTAGCGATTTTAGCTTACTTAGGGCATTCGAACATGGTCCTAACTCCTAAATATTTTTACAAAACAATATGGTGATTTATTTATTTACTATAGTTCTACTAGACCCCAAGAAATGATATCTGGCCACAAAAGGTCACGGGACAAACTGACATATTACGACACACATTATGGCATCCTCCTATTACCTCTATCTTCACATCCAGTAGATCCTATCTTTTGTGGCAAGATGTAATTTCCTGGGGTCTAGTAGGACTATAGTAAATATTAATAAATTGCTGTAAAATATTGTAAAAACAACACACATTTAGCCCCATGTTCGAATGCCCCTGGCCCCCCTGTCAAAAATAGGAGAGGAGCAAATGAAATACAAATAACACTCACCATTTACTTTGTCTAATAACAACCTAAAACCTGAATCTTGTTTTAAAAAAACTAAAGTTTTCCTTTAAATATTTACTGTCTATCCATCTGCTCTCCTCAGACTCCTCCTGGATCAGCTACCTCTGTCTCCAGCCATAGTTCTCCTCATTATGAATCAAGTAAGTACAATTATAAATTAGAAATTACTGAATATACTTGAGTTCCTAGATGAATTCGAAGCATCATGGGGTGTATAATTGATAGAAAATAAGTCTTTTTTTTGGGGTGATCTATGGTCATGAAGTGTCGGTCATGACCGAAAGAATATGGTCGCGAATACAAGCGGCCGAAATGAGTTTTCTCCGATGGGTAGCTGGCCTCAATGCACGTCCCACTGGGAGGAGACCCTGGGGCATACCAAGGCGCAGATGGAGGGATTACATCTACTCTCTGGCCTTGGAACGTTGCGGGATCCCCCAGGAGGAAGTCACTAATGTTGCTCTGGAGAGGGAAGTCTGGAGCTCTCTGGTGGAGCTGTTGCCCCTGCGACCCGACTACGGATAAGTGGTTGAAGATGGATGGATGGATCTACTCTAACTTTGACTTGATGCAACTATTCTTCTAATCATTGTTACCCGTTTTCACAAAACATTCTTAAAGTGTAGTATCGTAATGAGGTGTTAGTAAAAACTCAACTACGCATGCACCTTTGAATTAAGCTTTTGAAAACATGTACAAATTGTAAGTGAACAAAATGATGCATTCGAATTACCTTGAATTAAAAACAAAAATGTAATCTCTTTATTTCACAAAGGAACGCCCACCACATTAACTCCAACCAGGTAAGAAACACATTTTATGAACGACTTCATTACATTTCCTAATAACAATCTACGGTCGGGATTCGGGAAGCATACATCTTACTTCCTTCTGTCAGTAAATAAATCATTTTTCCTCCCTTCCAGGCCAGAGTATCATCTGTCGTCTGACATCTTCCAGCAACACTTCTTGAGCGGTGTATCACTCCAGTCACCTAGGGCTAGAAATGGCCTGTAACCATGATAAAACCATGGTTACAGATAAAAATCACTCTCACATCAGGGGTCAGTGTGGCCTTGTCATAATTGAATGTCTGCCATGTTGACAACAGTATGGATTGGACATAGTCCTCCGTGGTGGTGGTGAATAAGAGAAGAGGGCGTATTTAAGTTTGACTTTCTCCAATTGACACTAGTATAAATCCTTTTCTGAAGAAAAGAAACGTTGCAGTAGCCTTCTACCAAGTTCTTATTTTGTGCGGATGCTGATATGATTCACTGTATTTGGTTGGCTGGAAAATGTTACCATAGGATTTTTGCTTTTTATTTACTAAGTTGATTAAGCTGTTAACGCCGCGGCTATACAATGCCACGGCATCTGAGGGATGAATATAATAATTTAGCTGTTTTGCAAGTTTGTGATAAGTTTCTGTAGAGTAAGTCAACAGTTATTTGCATTATTTCTTTCATTATTTAATACTAATTGTTATTTGGTCTACTGATACCTCTAAGTTTGAGTAAAAAGCAAGCTGATTCAACTACTCTGTTGTGAATGTCAACTTATTAGGCAATTGTCTGTTTTATAAAATGCAAGGAGATGCCATGTTTTTGTTGCAAAAGTTTGAATGTCTGAATAATTTCTTCATGTTAAGTTCACAATATGTATTGTAAAGGGATCCATAACTGAGGCAACTGCACAGTACACGCACATACACAATGCATGCATACAAAATAGGAATGCACACCAAAAATGAAGAAATAGTTTTATTAAATACATGTAGTGACATACCTGAATCTGACACATTTGTGCTTGTAATTCATCATTTCAGTCAGTAGAAATAACATGGTAATATTGCTTTGGATCATTTCATCAAACCCAACGTGCCTTTTCTTGGTTTACATCAAATACACCATCTTCTATTTTGTCTATAGGAAAGGAACTGATTTACTAGACCAGGTTCCTTAACCAACTATTTATCTACAGTATATCAACTTATTTACCACTCCTTCAGCCTCTCCTATCTACAAAGAGTTGTAATTTGAGACAACAAAAATACTGATATACAGAAAGCATGTGAGTGCAAATCCAAAACCAAGTTTGGCAACTTGTTTCACTTATATGGACATGGAAGTTAGTACTCAATTTGCATTTTTATTACTTAACTTCTTTGCTGTCAAACTGTGCAGGACAGTGCAAACAGCATGTAAATTTGAAGTATTTACAGTAGGCACGGGATCTAGGAATATGCCAGCATTATTAGTCACAATAAGATCAATTACTGTTTATGCTATGCCTTTGAAAATCAATGTGGTGCAAGGCCTATATTTTAATGGATCAACAATGACACAAGTTAGGAATTTGTGTTTTACAAAAGAAACGGTTCACATGAGCATCAAGGCAGCAGTCTCCAAACCCATGGTGAAACATGCCAACTTAAAGTCTTAATGTCCAGTGTGCTTTTTTATGAAGAAGGAATTGGCTGTAAAGGAATGAATATACACAGTGATCAGTCAGATCTATTTTTTTTCCAGAGCAGTTTAATGTCTGCAAAATTCTGAGCTACACTTAAGTACCAAAAGTACTATCAATATAAATTATACTGCTACAAAAAACAAAACAAAAATAAAAATAAATGAATAAGTAATTATACACAATCTAAGCAGAAACAAAGCTAAACAATTATAACAAACCAGTGTACAAAGTACTGTCCTATCAATTCAACAGCCCTTCCAATGACAGCAAAAGCGTAATCTAAACTCCAAATATATTAGGATGAGCAGGAAATGCAGCATCTGAAAAACAAAAAAAGGCCACAACTTTTGGGCTTGTACTGGGAAGACTAGATGTCACACACCTGTTCCAATTAAAGCAATACTAATAACTAAAGTTGTTGCCTTGAGATGGAATATGGTGAACATCCTACTACCTTCCAAACATCTCAGCAACTTTGGTTCCAGTGTCTTTTTCCTCAATCAGTAACATTAGACTCTTGGTCATTTACTCCACTCTCCTGAGAAGAAAACCAATCACGCACTTGCTGGTAGCTCATTCTTGACTTCTTGCATAGGGAGTCGAGGTCCTTTTCCTGCAGTACCCCTGTCAAACGACGATATGCTTCCAGTGGTTGGGTATCAGGAGAATCTGTCGGAACTCCCGTCCCATTAGCTTGAGATTTTCGTTTGCGGCTACCTGCAACGCGTGGCGTTCCACTGCCGCTATTCCCATTAGACAATCCATTGCTTCCTTGCAGAGTAGCAAGCTCAGCCAGGAATTGTTCACGGACCCCCTGCACCCAGCGCAACTGACCATTCTTAACAGCATATCGTGTATCTCCAAACCACTGAATAATATCTGCACGGGGTAAGCCTGTGACCTTCACAAGCTCTGTGTAGTCTTCACTCTTTGGCCACTGGCAGCGTAAGAAGTGTTGTTTTAGCACATCCAATTGATCCTTGGTTTTCCTTAGCCGTCCGCCGGGAGTGAGGGCAGGAGAGGTGGATGAGGGCGTCCCGGAGGAGACGCGCGACGGTGTGGACGACTTCTTTGATGTGCTGACGCCATTTGAAACCTGTTTATGGGGTGAGGCTGTTGGCGGCGGGGTGCCAGAGAGGGAGGAGGACGGGGAGGATTTCGTTACACACGCTGGCTGCTGTGGAGCCTCTGCCTCCGTCTTGATGCTGGTCTTCGTTAACTGTAGGGGTTTCTCGTCCCATTCCTCACCATCTTCTTTACCAGAATCCTTTTGCCCTTCTGCCATTTCTAACACAGATCTTTCCCCGAATGCTTGGAGGCTGTTTGTCAGGAACGTCTGAAAGAAATGTGAGGCGTTTATGTCACCGCCAAAGGCTCCCTCTTCCACCTCTTTATCATTTCGCTGTTGACGTGACTTTTGAGAAATTAGTGGAAGAGGCTGAACTTGCTGGGGTTCTTCTTTTCCTTCCACTGTAGTCTGGTGAGAATAGATTTGGGCAGCAGCATGGACTCCTCTGCCTATCCTAAGCTGGTACCGGCTGTCACTAAACCATTTGCGGATGTCGTTGCGACTCAGTTGTGTCTCTTCCTGCAAACGTCTCAGTTCTGTCTCCGCGGGCCAGTTCTCTCTCACAAAGCTGCTGCGAAGCACAGCGAGCTGGGCTTTGGACTTTTTATACCGTCCATGTCGTCGTTGTTGTGCAGACGAGTCAGAGAGATCTAGTGACACATCGGCCACAGTAGTTGCGGGCGTGTCGGCGGGCGTGTCCGCGGGTGGGCGGTAGTTGTACGAGTCCTGGGGGGGTGGAAGAGAAGAGCTGAAGCACGGGAACGTTGATCTGGCTGGCTTGTAGGTTTCTGGTGACTCATATTTTGTTTTTTTCTTTGGGGAGACCGTGGTGGAGAAAGCACCTTCTATTTGAGGAGTGTCCTCATCCTCTGTTATTTCCTCACATAATTTCCTCTTGGCCGTCGTCTTAACATCTTCCTTTGTGTCAGCATAATCGCCAGAGATCTCAGGTACTGCCAACTTTCGTCGCGTCTCCTCGATCTCCTCAGACGCCCAGCTGATGCCATATTTAATTCTCTGCACCATAAACCACACCTTGACTTTGTCCAGTGTCAAGGCACACACTCGGGCCAAAGCGTTAACCTCGCGGGTTGTGGGGTAGGGAAACAAATTGAAGGCTTGGACCAGCTCTGGGATTGAGTCAAGTTCACGAGTTTGATCCGAGTGTGTCCACACCAATTTCAGTCCCTCGGACACCAGAGGCAGGCACACGACGGAGTTGGGGTTGGTGCTGAAACTTGCCACGCTGCTTGTGCTACCGTTGGCTGCGCTGACGGGTTGGTGCAAATCCTTCGAGGAGCACGGGACGGCGTGCTTTCCTTCACCTTCTGTCTTCGTCACTTCCCCCTCAAAGGGTTCCTTCATGTCCACACCCAGTCCCGTTCTGCCGTTACGTTCGCTGTATGCTGCCATCTGGGACATCAAAGTCGCTCCCTTCTGACCTGGAGAAAGACACAACGTCAGATGTCAGTTGTGTGTGGCATAATGCGAATAAAAAAAAACTTCTAAACTAAACACACTGGCTCAAAGGGAATGTAAGAAATAACACTGAAAAGAGCACAATCAGCAATATGCAGGGTGTTTGAGAACTTTCTATTCTCAAAGTCAATTATTCGACAGCTGTTTCCCCCTCCCCCTACTTTGCACCCCTCTGAATCTCTCAGCGAAACTGGTCGTATACTCTCTGCCCAGATTGAGGCACCCCTCCCCCCTGGAACCAGAGAGTGTGGTGACTGACTTTTGTTTTGTGAGAGTGGGGGAGTGGTGTGTCGAGGGCTGGGGTAGGGTGGGGTGGCAGCTTGGGGAATGGGGGCCATAAGAAATCCATCACAGCCTACTTTCTCACCCCTTCCCACTAGTGCCGGGCTTTGTTCCCCTTCAAGTTCTCAAACCTGAAAGACTCAAGTGTGGCCTCCTCAAGAACCAATAGTAATACAAGGGAAACACCTATGTGATAAGGCAATGATGGTAAATTAGCCACAATTAGCAGGCAGGCCAGGCAAGGAGTAGTAGTCACACTCAGAATGCACTTAAAAAAAATATGTGTAAATAATATGTGAAGTATTTACAGAAATGAAACTGACAAAAGCCAGTCTAACTGTGGTTTAAGTTGCCTACTGGTGGATGAATTAATAATTTAAAACATGTTATGCAACAGGTGCCACACTGATGTTTACGTTCATATTTGTCTTGAGCATTAGTAGCCTACATTTAGCATGGACAACCTCCTTGTGTATGTGTTTTTGTCTGTGCATCTTATTATAATATATAATCTGGAGTTGGGTCACTACGAGTTGACCAACAATGACTTGCATATAATTGCGTCTCTCTATTATTTATTTCTAATAATTTATGGTGTGAAATAAGGCAGCAGAGTAAACGGATCACAGCACGGCAGCCCGATTAGGTCATTTTGTGCCACGCAAAGTGTTCCAGACAGACAGTGGTGGGAGATCATGGGCCAATAAATAATATCAGAAAACAACTTGTTCTGATCATTCTCCCACAATCCCCATATCATCATCATCACATCATTTAATTTGTCGGATGAGTCCCATCATGGATTCAACGCTGAAACAAATCGCCCTAGAAGTGAATAATGAGTGAGGCGAGCCAGACCGGGTCCATGGACGACACCAGACCAGACCGGACCAGTCCACTGGGCTCAGGGACAGAGGGAGGCTAGCAGAGCTCCTTTGTGGCGTACTAAACTAAACCGCTCGGACTGCACAGGCGCACTCCGTCCATCGGACACGCTTGAGTGAAACACAAAAATAAACTTAGCATACAAAAAAAGAAGGAAAAAAAAACACCAACACGGCTTTGTTCACCAGATCATCCGTGTTGGCGACCACCAAAAAAAACGGGCGATCCCGGACTTTTTTTTCTCCGTTTGTTTGACTAAACTACTACAGCTTAACAATAACCCCCCACCGTCCGTCTGACTGACCCCTCGTCTGTTTATCAAGCCTCTCGACGCGGATTTCTGTTTACGACACAAAAGATGATGCGGCTGATCAAGTAACTTTGTCACCTTTCATGAGTTGAGACGCGAAGTCGATCCGGTTGGAAACTCCGAAACGTTTCAATCCATCGATTCGGGGATTCTGAACTTGAATCCAGGCGTTTTTACTTTGCCCTCCTCGGTCGGTCGGTCCCACCGTTGTTGCTTTTGTTCTGAAACTGAGAAGTGTTCCCCCTTACACTGTCCGGCCAGACGAGCCGAGGCTACTAGGCGGAGCTGAGGACCAGGAACTCTGGGAAGGCCTGTGTCCGTGTGCGCGGTGCCATCCCATCCCAACCAAACCCTGGACAACGATTGGAGGAGACTGAAAGTTCCGAAACCAGGCTGCAGGTTACAGATCCGGTTTGGAGGAGCGCAGAACGGAAACGGCCTGCCCGCGCGTCTATCATCAATGTGGCTCGCCTCGTGCAGATTGCCATTTGCCGGATGGGAGACGGGAGTAGGCGTGCTCTAGACCGGATCTGAGCACCGAATAGTAAATGGCAACCAGATAGAAACAAGGCTTTCCACGGGTACTCATTTCGTTGTTTTTGTTGTTGTGTAGGCTATAACTATATTTGTACAAAAACGTTTTAAAATGTTCTGATGAATTGTAAATGGAGGACGCTGATGTAAACAAGTCTTATCGCTTTTTCTGCTTTTATGCTTGTAGCAGTTTTTGTATTGACCTGTACTTTATTGAAATGTAGTACCTATTCTACATATGCCTACTCTGTGAATTAAAAAAACAAAACAATCAATCAATAGATTCAATACTAATAATTGCAGATACTCGTTTAAGGAAGATTTTAGGATGAAAAATGCCAAAAATAGCTCAAATGATGAAGTTTTCTTTCTCAGAACACTTTCAGGCAGCAGGCCTACCAAACCTAATTTCGGAATCAAATGACAGATTTAAATAGCCTTAGGTGATATTTAGACTTTAATTAGAAATAACCGTTATGGCTTGATATTACAGTAAGCACATTAAAGAATAAAGCTTTGTTAATCTGATCATTTTTAAAGCATTAATATACACAGTTGAATATGCATTAACAAAACTATTGTTCAAAATTGAAGAAATGCACACAAACTCAAGCACTTCATTTTCAATTAAAGGACCACTTCACCACTTTTCAACCTGCCTTCACATAATTGGTCCTCACTAATGTTCATTATTAAACAGCACTATTTTTTTCTACTCGGTCTGTGTCTCATAGGAGGGCTGTGGGCAGTTCAGAAATTGTCCTCCATGCGCATCATCACTAGACAGATTTTTTTTTAAACAATATTCTTTTGAAAAAATATTTATATTTTTATCATCATGAGAACGATGGCTTCCACTTTCGAATTGGAACTTTTCAGGAAAAGAAAGCCTGCAGTTTTTATTGGCATTGGATTCCCCATTGATGATGCGCATGGAGGACGGTTTCTGAACTGCCCACAGCCCTCCTATGAGACACAGACTGAGTAGAAAAAAATGGTGCCGTTTTATCATGAACATTAGTGAGGACCAATTATATGAATGCAGGTTGAAAAGTGGTGAAGTGGTCCTTTAACAAGAGCAACTTTAGTTGCTAGA
>OOFJ01108401.1:0-10592 GCA_900323375.1 Benthosema glaciale
AATGCCTTTGTCACTCTTCGCCAATTGAAGTGTATGTAGGACTGACCCCATGATGTGAACTGAGTTGTCGTAACTCCCACCTAACTTCTGATGATGTCATGCCCATACCCTCTATTTTCAAATATTAATCTCCACTGTCGCAACCCCAAATGTTTTTGACCAAAATAGCAATTTAAGGGAGAGCGTGACAACACGCCCAAGACCACACCTCCAAGTGTCGGCATAATGAATTGCGCGTCGCGGGTGTCACCAAAATAACAATAGGGCATCTAGCATGCCCATTTAACGGGCATAGGAAGTTATTAGGAAGTCGACAACGGCTGGCGGGTCGCGTCTGGGATCTAGCATGTAACAACGATCGAGCCCATAGACTCCAATGCCTTTGTCACTCTTCGCCAATTGAAGTGTATGTAGGACTGACCCCATGATGTGAACTGAGTTGTCGTAACTCCCACCTAACTTCTGATGATGTCATGCCCATACCCTCTATTTTCAAATATTTTCCTCACAAAATCACACATTTTCATGAGTTTAAAAACTAATTCAAACATGTTTGAAAAGGAACTTAATGAATGAAATAAAAATAATCAAATAAATTCCCTACATTAGCACACGTGTCCCTAAGTAGTGAAAATATCAGCTCTGCTTCACGTCGAGTTACGAGCTTATAGATTTGTTATTTCAATTAGTTTGGGTCCTGGACAAACAAACAGCTGATATATCTCGTTAAATTACGTTAAACTCACGTTGCCACTCGATTTGCCATTCACTTTATGCATGCGCATACCCTCTAACAATGACAGATTTAGGAAAAAGAAACAAATAAAGAAAAATAAATATTCACTTGCGACCCACAAATGGTCCCGACCCACTGCTTGGGAAAACAATGGTTATCAGAATGTATCTTGTTTTGTGTCTCCTCTCGTCTGGTTGACATGCAGCTGCGCAGGGTTCCTTAAGACCTGGCTGCCTTTCCTCATGCTGATGTCCATCATCCTGACAGTGGTCCTGGCACTCAACCTGCGGTGACGACGGTGCCACCGCCCTGTGACAACAGGGAACTGCAGGTCAGTCGCACAGCTTGACCATCTAAATACCAGTGGTTCTCAAAGTGAGGTTCTGACCGAGCCCCCCACAGGTATGGCGGATCCATGGGGAGATTCCAGGGTGGTCCTCAGAAAAATGTGTTTTAATGGCATCACAAATTAACCACTTTAGCCACTTTAACCCTATTTTATACCGTGGCTATTCAAAAGTAGCCGATCTAAAAGCTCACGTGTGTTCTGAGATGTGATGTGTTCTGATCTTGTAGATCTGCTATTTTAGAAGAAAAGTGAGGTCCAGGCAACCTCAGGGTTCCTTGAGGAGGTTCTAACTGGACCCTTAAGAGGTCAACAGTGAGAATGTACGGCCCATGGCGGCCCCGCCGTTAGTCGCGGTAGGAATATTATTACCTCCCGTTGTTGCCGATAGGTGGTTCCTTGTTTTCGCTACTTGTAGCTACATTCAAGATTCACTGCCTGGTGCACCTGAAAATAGACCTGGAAGAAACGGATCGTGGGCCCACTGATTTAACGGTCGCCAATGGTTCTGGGCGCTCATGATGTTCATTTAGTTTCTAGTGACTTTGTCGATTTGGATTATTATTACAATAACATACAGTAACCACGTCAGCCCTATACATTGTGGCACAATGTATTAATAATAATAAGTATTAAGTCAAAATCTTTGAACTAACTAAAACATTTGAGTGCTTTTCCACCACTGCCATTTGTTTCCATTCACTCTTGGACTTCAGTGGGTCCTTGAAAGTAAACACTTTTGAGAACCGTTGATCTAGAAGACTTTTGACAACATAATTCTTCTGCATTTCAGATCGGGGCTCTGCGGGCAAACGCATATCAGTCTGGGGGTCCTTGACATGAAGCAGCATGGGATTCACCACTCTGCGAAAGACGAGGACCACACACACACCTATACACAAACACACACACACACACCAGAGGGCTGTTAACTCCACTACCTCCAAGGACGAGTTAAACACGTTTACTTTTTTTTCCAATGACCCTCACTGCCAAGTAGTGATGGGAACTATCGTTCATTCATTCCAGTGAACCGGATCATCGTTTGGTCGTTCAGTAAAAAAAAGACCTCTTCATTTCGGTCGTCCGGTATTCCCTGAAGCCAAGATCTCCTCTGCACAGACCCAGTCAGCAGTCACTTGTTCAGTCGGTCGATCGTTCACGTTCCATAGTCAACAGCGGAACACCATGTAACGTACCTTGAATGAAATCTATTGGCCGAGCCAGACCGAACCATCATTTCAGGCTATGGGATTGTCCCTGGGAGGGATGGGATTGTCAATCTCTACTAATAGGCTAGCACAGCTGGCATCAGATATTTGCGCTCGTAATGGCTAAATATGGCATTAAAGAATTATGAATTTCTATTGAATATCTTAGTTACAATGAAACAGAGTTATCAGGGTTGTTGTTTTTTTAACCCGCCACTAAAACCCCAGGGCGCTGTTGGCTACCGCCACCATAGACTCTTGTTCTATTTTCCTGGAACACTCAACTTTTGCCACGGCTGCCATTGACTTTTCAATGGGCTCTAACTGTGGAACACGTGGACAGATTTACAAGGGGGAACTTATTTTGCGATGTCGCTCGGTAACGCTTGCTTCAACGGTGTGACATTAATTAAATGTTTTCCCTCCGTCCAGTTCCATTATAAGCGTGATCTTCAGAGGCGTTTTGTTTTTTTCTTAAAAATTGAAGCTCAGATTGAGTTGATTGAGGTCAGGGATGATGTTAGGAGCTCAATAAAAAATCTGCACGATATTCAAGGACTATTCGAAGATCGAATTTAAACACACACGCACGCACACGCTCGCGCGCACACACACATGCACACACACAACGATATCCAACCAAATCACTCTATGCCTTTTTCGGAGTTTATTGCGATTCCTGCTTGATTTACTACAGCTACTGAAATGTAATGGACTCCAATAGTTTGTTTTTGATGTGTGTTTTTCTTTTCTTTTTTACAGCATTTTACATTTAATTCTATATGACTATAGGGATTTGAGAATCTAAAGACCTGCATCTTCCGTAGGGGTTCCCAACCTGTAAGCCGTGGGCCCCCACATATTTGGCAAAACACAGATTTTATTCACAGTATAACATTAATATATAATAATATATATAATAATATAAATACGTTTTGGTGTGTTTAAAACTTTCATTTTGTTTTCATTGTGATACCGATAAGTGGAAATTTTGGTTTATTCTTATTTTTTTTAATTTAAAGATTTAGTAATGCGAGAATGCCTACTATTTCAGCATGCCTACTAACTTTCCTGTAATAAAAAAGCCTGCAGTTTCTATTAGCTTGGAATCCCCATCAATGATGTCACTGGGGCACGTTTCTCAACTGTCTACAGACTGCATAGTCTAGAAACAGCACAATCTTTTTAATACCACCAACGTGGCCAAATGTCACATGTTAAGTAAGAAAGATGCTCACGTTGTGAAAATAGACAATCTACAAGCTCACAATCGCTCGCTACTGTGAGCTTGTAGTTATTGCTATTTTCACAGTATTTCTCTGTGCTAAAATTCCATGTGCTTGTCAGGGTGCGGGGTCCGCATTTCAAATATGATTATTTTGTGGGGTCCCCAGTTCAAATGCGATTATTTTGGGGTTGTCCCTAGTTCAAATATGATTATTTTGTGGGGTCCCCAGTTCAAATGCGATTATTTTGGGGTTGTCCCCAGTTCAAATATCATTATTTTGTTGAGTCCCCAGTTCAAATTATTATTATATTTTGGGAGTCCGCATCTCCCTTCTGGGTTTGGGAACCCTATATCCTTTTGTGGGCATTGAGATGTGTGGCATTACAATCCTTGTTGTTATCGTCTTATAATTTCACAATAATTTCATATATCTCATTATTAATGATATGTTTGCAGGGACCAGGGTTAATCTGATTGTTAATAATGTGCCTACAGTCAGTTTGTAATTCTCCTTTTGTACCCTTGTTTTTTCCAGAAAGGAACAACATTATACTGTATATGATAATAGATTTGTATTAATGCAGCACTTTTCATACAACAACATCCAATAAAGATTGGAATGCAAGATACACATATAACGTATCATGTTAATAAAGCAACTCTCTGATTTCAATGGATAATGCGTTTTACCTGACTTAATAATATCAAGACCCCAGTCTGTTTTATTCATCCAGAGGGCCTGCTTTGATTTTCCATAATTGATTCATATTTTTCTTAGCCTAATATTCTTCATGAAGACAAACCTTAGCATGACGTATCCCATCCCAAAATGATGTCAGGATCTAGTGTGCACAGTTTAAAGGCATATTATGCAACCCGTCTCTGTGTTAACATAAATGCAAAACGTTATCACTGGTATTATAACATTATTTTTTTAACACTTTTTTATCATGTCCCTGTATACGAGCATGTACCAGTTACTTAGACAGAGAGAACGACCAAACATGGCCGTAATACAAGCTCACGACACATCTCGACGCTGCAACACTTTGTGAGCTAGATCTCTTATTTTCCGCAAATGTTCCCCCCCTCAGAATACAATGGGGATGCTATGGGTTCAAGTGGTTGGCAGAACGGCTGTAGTAACCGCCCTTGTGGTTCCCGGCCCCCCTGTTGAAGACCCCTAGGGCTACAGTGTTTGGATAATCTGACTGATTATTAATTATAAGGATGTGGGCCTGCTTGAGGTGATGCCAGCTAGCCTACCAGCCAGCATTAGCTATTCATGATCCTCTCATCTCCATTCATAACAAACCCTTCCGAGAGTGAGGCACAGATTGCAACCCAGATGTCTTTCTGATGAATTGTGAATGGCTGTGTCGTTGTCAGTGTTGCCAGATGGGACATTTTCTATAATGGTACAGGGAGGCTTAATATTGTTGTATTTGAAAGAAAACTATCGAACAAAGACAAAGATCACAGGTGTTTATGTTGGTAATTTCACAATTTTGTCGAGCTTGTTTGAGACTCTTACGAGACAAAAACACATGCAACGGGCAACTTCCTGGACCCTACATAAAAGCTTGGAATTGTACTGGGAAGACACGACCAGTGATTGTAATGCCTCAGATAAGAACAGATCTAGGGTCAGATTTACTGGCTTATTTTGAAAAGCTAAACTGGACCTCAAAACAAATCTTTTTAGTGATATGGTCAAATGATTGTACATCTGATCGTACATAGGGTACAATTATTGTACATATATGATTATTACATCTGGCTCTTGCTGCATATTCTATTAGCACTGGTCCTTGTTGTCGAATGTTTCTATCGTTCATAAAATCGCTCTGACAGTGGCTACAGTTGTCTTTATGTTTGTGGTCCACTATGAAATTTAAAACATATTTTCATACTTCTTTTTATATTGTGATCACAGTGAATGGGGCTTCAGTGTTACTGTAACATTGTGACATACATTTGTCTGTAGTGTGTACACATAGAAACAAATCGACCCTTACAGGTCTGTAACTCAGAGTGTAAATGAAACAAATTGACCCTTACAAGTCTGTAACTCTTGACAATATACAAATGGAACCAAATGGACCCATTTGTAAACTGTCAGAGTTAAGAGGGCCCCATGAAATTTCAAAGGTTCGAGAACCACATGCGCTACCTTCGCATCACAGCATACCATCACAATATAGCGCTTCTTCAAACATGTAACACTTTAATTTTAACAAAAGAATGGTCACTTTTAGGCCAGTGTTGGTGACAGTTATATGGGTCACGTGGTGTTGATTGCTTACGTCAGTCATAGTAAAGTCAGCTGTTCACAGAGCTGCATTGCATGAATGGAATGAGAGAGGGGGTGAACGGGGAAGGTCCAACTATGTTGACCGTAATCACTTTAAAACGGTAAAACCATCAACCATGCAATGATTCACTGTGTCTAGTAATTGTTTTAACTTTAATAAAATATTCAAAAGTAGTACTCTGGCCTGGAGCAGTGATTCTCATCATGCAGAAAAGTAAAGCAGCGTGTCTGACAGGCAAAACGTTTCCCCGCTTTAGCCTCTCGGCGTCTTAAATATGTTTGTTAAGATAGACGCCATACAACCAGCCTCGACCCTCCCGTCTGTCTCGGGTTGTGGTGGTGCTGGCGTGTTGTGCTGTTGTTTAATGCGGGATGATGGGACTGCTGCTAGCTTGGCTGGCACTGGAGGAATCCTGTTTCCATGGTGCTCCGGGAACACATTCAAATCACCCCTTTCATTGTTTGCAATCAAACAGAAGGAACGTGTGAAGAACCCCCTCCCCTCCTCCACCACCACCACCACACTGCTCAGGCTGGCAGACACAGCAGGTATTCAGGATACCTCAGGTTGTTATACTTCACACGCTTAAACCCCCTCGACCCCCTGTTTCCATCCCCCTTCCAAAACACCTCACGGCTGCTCTATAGTGCTGCTTGGTTGTCACGTTTTAGATTTTAGAACACATGTTTTTTTGGGGGGGTTTTTTCACCAAAAAAACAATATTAAGTCACAATACTTTGGGTCACGGACTCGTCTTTGGGGTCGTCACAGTGCCCTCATTATCTTTCTCGAACGTAAGCATTACAAAACTTTGAATAGCCTAAATAGTGAAAATATCACATCTAGTAAATATAGAACATCTGCTATTATCAAATTGGGCTTAAGTCATTATTATAGTTTGAGTCCCATGGGGAGACACCGGATTCATATGTTTGGGTCTCGCACTGAAAAGTTTGGAAACCACTGACTTCTTTAAGTTTGTTCAGACGTCATCTCTGTTCACAACCATTGATTGATTGATTGGTTGAATTTTTTAATTAACAGTTTGTAGATTTACAGTACATTTCAAGTACAACTCAATACAAGACTGATAACTGAGTGGGGCGACACCATAGCATTTTACTTGTTTACCATAGGGCCCACCATGTTCAATTAATCAAGACATTTAGAGACGTACATTTAGACATTTAGAGACACAAATATTCACTTCTTTAAAGCCAAAAGCAGAAAATCATAGTGAAGGTAAAAGGGAAAGAAAAAATATAAAATGAGGGGAAAGGGAATCATATTTTACGGAGGCCAGTTTCGAATTGCAGCCGTCCGTAGGTGCCCTTTGAGAGCAGTTTTGAAGGTGTCAAGGGATTTGCATGTCTTAATGACTGTTGGTAGGGCGTTCCACATTTTGGTGGCATAGGAGCGAAAATAATTTAGTCCCTTGTTTGTGCCGAATCTGGGTTGCACATGGTTTGTTGCGCTCCCTCTGGTGTTGTTGTGGGAGTGGACTTCATTGACATTAAGGAAGTATTTAGACAGGTACATGGGTATTTTGGTGGTGTATCGAATCTTGTGGACTAGACCCATTGCAAGATGCTGTACTCTGTCGTCAACCCTAAGCCATTCCAGCCTGTCAAAGTGGGCAGGGGGCCTTGAGGTGCTGTGGTACAAAGATATGCAGGCATAGTCGAAGAAACCTTGTACGAGGGCTCCTGTTAGGGTCTTCAAGGTGTTTTTGTTGACCAGTGAGGAGATCCTGTATAGGAAGCGTGTTCTTTGGTTGACCTTTTTTATTATGTTGGTGGCCAATTTATCACTGGAAAGATTTGCCTCCAGGATGGAACCTAGGTAGGTAATTTCGTCCTGGCTTTGATATGGTTGGAACCAGTTTCCCTTCTCAACTCTCACTGTGCTGCAACGCTGTGCTGTTTGACACCATTAAAGGCTCCTCCTTTAAACATCTGCTCTGTTTCACACAACCTCTGTGCTTCCAGTTTTACTATCTATAGTTTGAGGATGTCAATTACTACCTGTACTGTTATTAACAGTACAGGTAGTACAGTCAAACTATGCAAAAATGATAACACAACAAAGCCAAACAATAAGATCTGCAACACATACATACAATAAAAATACATATCAGTAAAAGCTAGCAGTACAAGTTATATTGTATGAGTTCTATCTCCTGCTTGGATGCAATATTGGTATCCTGGCCTCAACGTGTATTTTGTGACCCAGCAATTATTACAATTATTATAATAACTATTATATTATAATAACTTTACAACACCTTCATAATGTGAGTTGCCCTTATTAACACAGCAGACAGGATTTTTGTGGATTGATGCTTGAAAGGGATCAGCGCTGGGAGCTTGTACATCTGCTATTGTTGAGAACCACTGTTTTCAAAAAAGATCTTGCTAATGGTGCTAATGGTTTAGCTAATGGTTTATAACATTGACATTCACTGTATACAACTAGATTAATGGATTGACTAACTCATAGTCATTCTGTGCACGCACATAGAACCCACACTGAACAACTGAATCGTCAATAGTCAAATGACAAATGTGGACTTGAAGCAGAAAGCAAACATGTTGCGAGCAACTGTTTTGTGTCTCTGATTCTTATCATTGCTGCTACTGTATATCGCAGTCAGTGTATAGGCCAGGGGTTCCCACACCTTTTGAGCTACTTTCAAAATGACCAGCTCAACATGATCTACCCACCCCAAATGCGTTACATTGAAAAAGACAAACCCACTTGGAATGGGAAATACAGGTCCAGGGGTCCTTGTCGGGGTTCCTAGGGGGTCTGCAGCAAAACACGGTTTAAATAATGCATAAGGCAGTGGCTCTACTCCGAGTCTCTCCCACATGACTGAACTTCTCACCCTATATCTCTAAGGGAGAGGCCATGCACCTACCGCCACCCGTCTGAGAAAACACATGTCGGCCAACTGCTCATGACTCACACTTCACGACTATTACAGGTAAGAGTAGGAACGAAGATTGCTTGTTTGACACAGAGTGCTTTGCCTTCTGGCTCAGCTCTCTTTTCGACAGTGGGGCAAAAGATATTTTTCAGATGTGGTGAAATTATTCAGAATGTAGTTGAAAGGTGACACTATAAAGTTGGATTTTGGGGACATTCCAGTTTGACAGAGGTCCAAATCTGTGACTTTTATAACATAACAAACTGCTGACTAACAGTGTGAGAGAGGCACGCACGCACGCACGCACGCACGCACGCACGCAAAGATATGCAGCTTTGCCAAAATCCATAGAGTGTGTTCGAAATGGTACAATATTTATCACTGTTCTCCTGCTAAGTATAATGGAGAGGGCTGCAGTCACAGCCGAGTATTGACATAAGCCTGCAATTTATACTGTAGTTTGATGCGTTGTATATCCATGAGGATGATGAATCTCTGCCATGCAAAAATAGCGACGCGTAGATCTGCTATTTTCACTGTTTAGTATTTTAAAGGAAAACCGCTTAATAATCGCAATCGAGGCAAACGTTACTATTAGAGTCCATTTGGTTCCATAATCCATACAGTGGTGGAATACATTTACATTTACAAAAGTACTGTACTTACGTACAGATGTGAGGTATTTGTACTTTACCAAGTATTATACTTTTACTCCACCACAATTATTTAAAAACCTTAGTTACTAGTTACTTTGTAGATTGTGATTATTATTGGTTCAAAACCTACATTAACCACTTCAGCCCTATACACATTTGGCCATTTGAAAATAGCCAATCGAAAAGATCACATTGTGAGCTTGTAGTTCTGCTGTTCTTTGAAATGAGCCATTCTGCATAATGTGTATGTTTACTCATAGTTATTTAACTATATTTGTATACCAATAGGGCTACATTTGTACTTTTACTCAAGTACATTTAAAATGTCGTACTTCTACCTGTAATGGAGTATGCTTTTACTTAAGTAACACATTTTAGTACTTTTTCCACTACTTCTATTAGAGTCAGTTTGGTTCCATATACAGTAGGCACATTCCCAGTTAATTTAACCTTAAAACACTAAACTTAGGTGATTTTCACACATACAATTATGTTTATGTGATTTTCATAATGTTGCTGATGTCTGAGGTGGGTGGGTCCTTGTGTAGCTTCATGATGCTCAGTGACATACAGTAGAAGGTATGTTTGTCTCCCTGCCCGCATCCGTTTTGGAGTGGTAAGGAACAGCAATGTCCGTCCCTCCCTATGTCCGTCCGTCCATCCCTATGTTTATGGTAACAAAACAGGGGGCACTATTGCAACACTCACTTCAGATCGGTCTGATTTTTCTCTTTCACTGGGCCATTCTTACATGTCCCTGGAATGGGTGGTCCCTCACATTTGCATTTGCATTAAATTACGTCCAGCACCTAATTCTACATTCATTAAAACTCTGAACTGTGAACTCTGACTGGGGACGGAGTCTTGGAGATAGTTGGGTCATTGCTCTGAGTCTAATGATCATTATTATTATTGTGCAAGAACATATTTAAAAAATAAATAAGTGAAAAGGTTATGTTTGTGAACAATCAAAATGTGTTGGAAATGATGATGTGGTGTCATTAAAATGAATGTTGACATGGCATGATGGCACACTGACTATCTAGAGAGAGAGAGGGACAGCAAAGACAGACAGACAGACAGACAGACAGACAGACAGACAGACAGACAGACAGACAGACAGACAGACAGACAGACAGACAGACAGACAGACAGACAGACAGACAGACAG